>VYZW01031327.1:57895-87204 GCA_013401315.1 Balaeniceps rex | reverse complement strand
AATATGCAATGAGATACGGGCTTCAGTGAGCAGAAAACTTTATTAAAAATAAGCAAATGGAGTCTGTGCTTCAAACTGACCAATGTTTATCTGTTGGTGGCCAGCTTGGCTGTAGATGGGCTTGTGCTGTTTTTTCTCTTGTCATATCAAAACAGAATTTGGTCATGAAAGATAAGGGCTCTCTGCCAGTTTCCTGCTATGCTAGTTTATTTATGATGAGTAGATGTTTCTCCACTTCATCTGTTTTCTCCATTTCTTAGGTTTCTTTGATTTTTGCCAAGCCTCCGCTGAAGTTCAGACAGGTTCATTGTCTGTAGAAGTGAAGAATTTTAGTTGTCTTCATCAGGCCTAATCTCTTTCCTTGACACAAGAATTTCTTTCCTTAGCACAGTTCACTAGCAAAAAAGTTTGGATTTTTTTTTTCCTTCTTTACTGGGTAAAAAGACTGAGGAATAACCTAGAAGACTCTCTTTTGTTGTCTCTGCTAATGTTGCTTGGTAATAACTGTGTAGTGGAAATGTTAACTTTCCTAGCAAGAACGCTTTCTGAGGGTTGATGCAGAAGTGGGAACAAGAGCAAGGAAAATGCTGTTGGCACTCCACAAGGAGCAGTAATTGTAGTTAACGTTTGTCATCCTGCAGTTCTTAGAGGTGTCTGTAGTTTGTCACAGGCATTCACGCTGTTTCTTGTGAACATTGCAATCAGGATGGTTAAGTCTAATGTATGAATCCATTGTGCACACTTCTCTCTCTCTCTTCTCCAGCGTATATATGAATTTATATAATGAGTATCTAGTAAGGACCCTGTGTAATTAATCTAAATTCCACAGGTCACTTTTAAATCTAATCCGTTTCCGCATACACAAGTATTCAGCTTGTGTTTCCAAACTAACTTGAAGTATGTTTGCTGTTGGCCTCATGGACAGGAGGCAGGCTGTGTTTCAGGATGTGGTATCATTGTGCGTGTTCTGCTCCCCCACCCTGAAACTGCATTTGTATCTTCCTTTTTATACCAGTCTTGAAAGACATTCTGTAAAGGTGCAAATAAATGTGACAAAGCATGCATGCATCTTTACATTTTGCAGCTGTGTTGCGATCATCTGCTTTCCGGGCAGTGTTTCTGACGTGACCTCTGTGACTTCAGGAGGCTGCAGCAGTTCCTGCTTCCTGTTTTACATGTAAATGCTTAGGCGTAGTGACCGAATGCAATCCACAGTATTAGATTTAGTACTTGAGGAGTAGATTCATAGTGTTAGTGCTTCCCAAAATCAGTGTACAAGTTAGATACAGTTAGATAAAATTCTTTCTCAGATTCTTGAAAGAGATTTGACCCAAGCTTTTTCTTCTAGCTGTTGCAGAAACAGAATAAAATTTATGGAACCTCTCTTAGGAGGGAAAAAAAAAGCATTTTAAATTGAACCTGTTTTATTTGTCAATGCTTATGTTCAGTGTCCAGCTTACTGAGGGTTAAGTTGCTCTAGAAGACTGAGGTGAGGTCTTCCAAATTTGGGCCAGGGATAGAGCACTCTGCATTTTTTTTTGTCAGTGATTTAACCTTCCAGCGTCGTTGATACTCAAAAAGAATTTTCACATTTGATGGCTGTTTGGTAGCCAAGCGAAAATTGGTGGAGGTTCTGGAGATCTGTCATTTTGTTTAAAGCTGTTAACAGGAAACTGAGTGGGGAAAAAAACTAGAGTGTTCTGTAGCCAAAACCTCTACAAAGAAGCAGAAAAACAGGATGGATATAAAACCAGCTCTCTACTCGTTATTTTAGAGCTTGTTGTTCATTAAAACTGACTTCCTGCAATTGTTCCCAAAACTGATGCATGGTGCATTTTTTAAGAAATAAGTGCTGGAGACTTTGGCTTCTATGGAAGAAGGGCTTTATTGATTTCAGACAGTAGGAAACAGATCATGTGAATTATCACTTAAAAGAGAATTGTCACTGGGCATGTAAATGCTTTAGTGTTACTTTTTCTTCCCTGTGTGGTAAACAGAACAGTCATCTCTAGAAGCTTTATGTCTGCCTCCATCATTTGGTACTCATCACAGAGGTTAAAGCTGGTGGAATCTTTGGCCTTTCCGTACTAGGTTTTGGTGGTTTAGGCAGTGTTTCTGTCTCCCATAATGTAGTATAACATACTTGCTGTTGCAGTAAAGTTGGCAAAATTTCAGATCTTCCAAACCGTGTGAAACGTGGCTTCTGAAACAACTGTTTACAAATGCCACAGAACCTGCAGCGTGGAGAGGTCTGCTCAGTACCGAGATTGTCTCGAGATTGGGCCTGGGAGGTCTTACGAATGTGCGAAGAACTTGCTGTCACCCCGAAGTCTGGGGTGCTTCATTTCAGGCATACCTACCTGTGTGTTCAGAGCAGTCAAGTAATGCTTGGAAAATGAAGTCATCAAACTAGTGATTTTGAAACCTTATTACTGTAACCTTTTGGAATACAGAAAAGGAAACACAGTTGCACTAAAAGAACAAGAATCGCAGTCAAACTAAAATGAGAGGGACCAAAGACTCACATTAGGTCCTTTTCATGTACACGGGAGCGCTCTCCTTGATAGGGGTTGGTCAGCTTCCACCTATTTAGCAGACCTGACCCTCGTGTAGCACTGTGTCTGACAGTTGTTTCTTATTCAAATGCATGAAGTAGTAAGAGTAACAGATTGGAGGTGGAGCAACATGTTTGCTACAGAAGGTTAGGTTAAAGAGTAATAAATTTGTGTGAGACTCTTCCTACTTCTGGTGTTATCTTTCTTGCAGTTTTGGAACCCTTGTTGCGATTGGAGTTACTGTTTGTGCAGTGATTGTAATTACTATTGTTCTGTGCCTCACCTGTTCGTGTTGCTGTTTGTATAAAGCATGTCGAAGACCACGGCGTAAGTACCTGTATATTTATTTTCTCTTTCATATCTTTGAACAAGAATCCCCCCACTTCCCCAGAAAATTGTGTTCCTATAAAAGGTGAAAATAATCTTGCCTTACCTCACCTCTCTGCTACACAAGTTGCAATACCTAAACATTAAAAATAAGCATTTAAGCTGCTTCAGAACGTGAAGTTGGAGAGAGATGTTTTGGAATATTTTCTAAGCATTTACAAGTTCTCTTTTCCTACCCCCCCAATGTGTGGGTTTTTGGGGTGGTTTTTTTGTTTGTTTGTTTGTTTAGGTAATCAGGGGATAGAATGAAATTTTAGGTTTTTCCAAGTCTCTTAAAAATGTACCTGAAAAATACACCAAAGGCCCAGGACTGCAATAGTGCAATCTTGAACAAAGTCTATAATTGTAACATAGAGGAAAACAAATTACTGCAGTTTATTAGAAAGTGTTAATACTCCCTTATTCCAATAAGAGATATGAACCAATGATCCAACGTCAACTCCTACAAAAATCGATGACTTAATGTGTATTTGCCTTTCTGACTGTTATTTAAAGACATACTTAATGCACGGAAAGGAAACTCATTTGGGCAATCGTGGTAAGAAGCTCCTTACCTGATGAAGGAGATCTTTATCACCTCAATCCTGAAAAGCAGATAACATTTGAAAAATGAGCAGTTTTTCCAGTCTTATACCAAATGCTAGATAACTTGGCTGCAGGGTTGAATTTCCTGGAGCAAAGAAAAAAATTCTTTGCTCTTTGTGGTTGAGAAACAAAGAGATAATTTGGCTGCTATCCCAGTATGTGAAGGCTCTTATTACCACTGAGATCAGTGGACGAATATTTAGAGGCATACATTTCTAAATCTTTTGTGGAACTTTGAAAGTGAAATTACCCAGATTTTGAAGTGAGAAACTGATTTTAAGAGAGGATGTTTTTTACATTACTGTTGTTGGCTGTCCCAGGTGATCTCCTAGAACCACCAGCACTAACGATGTTCCTTTTGCTTGTTTGTAGCTGTTGTGACCACCACTACTTCCACTACAGTGGTTCACGGTCCCTATCCCCAACAACAGGGAGTGCCACCCAACTACCCAGTAGCCCCATATCAAGGATATCAGCCTGTGGCTGTCCAGCCACAACCGGGAATGCCGGTAGCACCATACCCTGCACAGTATCCTCCTCCTTACCCCATGCAGCCGTCAGGACCCCCAGCTTATCATGAAACGGTGGCAGGTAAGGCAATGCTGAGTGTTTCTTCATCTCTTAAGTAGCTAAAGAGACAGTTGCATTGGAGCCAATCTTGTATTACTTACATTTATTATTTTCTATGACTATATTAATGTAAATGTAAACAAATTATATAAAATGCAAGTGATGGTAGATGTTGTAATTCACCCTTGCGGAAAGTTTCCCCATCACTATTTCTATGCTAAGCATTGCAAGAGGAGATGTAGCTGAGTTGTATTGGCAAAGTTTGGTGGTATGTGGGACTATCAGTGGATCCAGTAGAACGTTTTACTAATTCAGTTGAAATTTCATATTAAAATCAAAGTCCAATTAACAGATGTATAGTAGTTGGGTGTTTCTACATACCCTTTCTAATCTAATATTTGCTAGATGTTTTAATCTATACACAGATGGCATTTTCTAGTAGTTCGTCACTATGTTTATAGAATAACAAGTCTCTGATCAAGTTCAGACAAGTTTGCTGATGACTAGCAGTTAGAATTATCGGAATCTTTTTTCTTCTGCTTTCCTCCTTTCACAGCATTGTTTTCACGCAGCTTTATTGTTGCTATTACTAATTCCCACTTCTGCTGGTACTAGCTGTTCTCTGAACAATTGGCTCCTGGCTGTTCAGAGAGGCCAAAACTAGGCTGTTATCTGTCCTAGGGTCTTCAAGCCCTCTTACAAACCACACTGTTCATCCTTCTAAGTAACAAGCAAAGTATAGTCCTGAATAGTAGATAATGCCCTTAGAAAGTAACTCTTTCATGACAACTCAAATATAAAATGTCTGTTCATGGTCTTAAGCATTTGTAAACCAGTTAGAAGTTGTACATAAACAATGTGCAAACCAGCCCCACATGTAAAAACACTGACTTGGCAGGCCTGTTGACTTTATTTTTCTGTTGTAAACTCTGAAGCAGCTGTGGGTTTTATGGGATTACCCCAAAGTGCTTTGGCTTCATCTTTATCATGTGAGGGAGCCAATAAACTAGTCATTTTGCTTCTCCTGCTCTCTGGTTTCTCAAACTGTTGCTGGTTTGTTAGTTCTTGAAATGTTTTTTTTTTCTGGGAAAATCTTGAAGCACTTTCCATGTTGCCAGCTGGGAACACCTCAAAGTGAGAGCTCTTTCCTTTATTTGTCTTGTCTGTTAACCGAGGGGCACTCTGTTAATTAGGTCACGTACAAGGGAGAGAATACCTGCTCTGTCACACAGGAGCCAAACACACTCACTTTACAAGATCAGCAAAAGATAACCACACTGTTCCAGGGATCTGATCAGGTGCTGCGTTATTTGAACTAACTTGTGCTATTTGACAGACCAGAAAATGAAGATGCCGCTTGAGAGCAGCTTGTCTCAGAATACTAGAAAATACGGATAACTTCTGAGTGATATACATCTAGTATATGAGTTAGACTCTTTAATGTGCTCGGTAGTGGTGGGTTACTTTTTTTTCCCCTTTTATTTTAATTTTTTAATTAACTCTGTGACACTTACCAGGAAAGCAATTTATGTGAAAGAATCCTAAGATGCTTTCTCTAGTCCTTTTTCTTTTGCCAAGTGGTTTATTTTCACTTCTTGGCATACTATCAGGTATATCCAGTTGTTTGTGCATCTCTGACTTCCACTGGCTGTTTTTTTGGACCAGATCTGTTCCTTTTTTTTTTTTAGACTATGTTCTCCCCTGAAGGCTAACCATGTGCTTGTGGCTGCCATAATACACATGTACACTCAAGCATTAAAAAACAAAACAAAACAAAACAAAAAACCATAAGAACAAAGGTTATTGTGATCTTACGTCTGAAATGCGGATGCTTTATGAGTTAGCACAAACTGTTCTCAAGTCCAATTAAGATGCTAGATAAGTTGAACCTCTTAACCGTGTGCTCAAAACAGAAGTTACCATTATAGATGTAGAATTCAGAATGTAAATTTTACAAATCTGTTTTTTCTTGTGTTTTGCTTTTGCAGCTGGTGCTGGAGCACATTACCCAATCAGCCAGCCCCCTTACAACCCTGCTTATGTGGATCCCCAGAAGCCCACCTATTGAAAAGATCTTCTACTATGGTTCTGCATACAAAACTTTTTAAAATATAATTTGTGCTGTTTACACCATGCAGCTGTATTATATTTTTCTGGAAGACAGCAATCTTTTGTCCAAGTAAAGTGAAAATTAATTCAGTATCTTTTTTTTTAAATGCTTTGAGTACAAGGAAGGAGTATTTTTCTTGCAGAAGTTGTTAATTTATACCTCAAGCAAATAGAAAAAGAGATTTTGTTCTATATACAATGAGAAAAACATGAAGAAGGAGTACTTCAGAAATAAGAACCACAATAACATTTGCTGTGCAATAATTTTGAAAGGGATGGTCATTATCAAACACCCAAAGCTGTAGCAATCTTTTGCACAGTATTAAAACATAAAAACTTAATCTCTGAGAAACTACCTGATATATGTTATGTATGTTCTGCCTGTTTTGAAGCTACTATTGTTAGGTAAGCTACAATGTAATACATTTCATTTACCATTCAAAAGGGAATTTTCCTTTTTTGAAACACATTTGCCTTCAGTAAGGGGTAGCAAATCATGTTTGTCTTTGGACTAGTTGCATTTTTCTGTGCTAAATAGCATGAGTTGATAATTTCCTTGTTTTCTTTCCCAATTTTAAGGCTTAAAAACTGCCTTCATTGGGTGTTTTTCTCAGACCATTTTAATTCATAACTAGAAATTAACAATAAAACCAAACTCTCTGCCACTTAGTAGAACAAACAGATCAAAAGCTGAAAACTTGAAAATTCTTCATAAAAATTATTGGACAAGTATTTTTTGTCCAAGTGTTATTGGACAAGCTTACTTAAGTCGTATGTTGTTGATGAGTTTGGAAGAAAAAATAGCACCTTAATCATATGTTAGATCTTTATAAACTCAGTCTGCATTTGAATGCAGGTGGGGTAAGAAATCCCAGCCAAACACACATTAGAGATGAAACCTCCCTTTTGTCTTCAACATTCCTATGAAGCTGACCAGAGAACGAGAAGTCAGGGAAAAGAAGAGTGGTAGGATTTGGTCACAGCAAGGTAAAGTATTTTCAAGAAGGTAGTGCTTGCAGTCATGAAATAGTCCTCATGACTATTACCAGTGTTTGCAAGGCTTTTGGCTCTATACACCTTGTATTGATCAAATGAATCATGATTTTTTTTTTTAGTGTCCTCTACAATTCTATCTTTTCTAACGTTGAAATACAATTTGTTATTCCTCAGTAGAGCTGTGTAGTCTGTTGTATATATCACCGTGACATAATTAGTGAAATAATTTTGACATATCTCATACACTTTTTCAGAGAGGCCATTAAGCCATTTGTCCTGTGATTCTACATTTGGCGTATATTACTGTTTGAAAAACATTGATGGTGGCATTGTTTTACCTCATATGATGAAGGGAAACTGCTGCTGTTAAAGGCAGCCTTATTTCTCTTCCTGATTTTTGGGTCTATTTCTGGGTTATTCCAATAATTTTTTCAAGAAAGTCTTCAGGGCATTTCAGGAGAAACTTGCAGAAAGTTTTTAGCATTGGGATTCATGACAACCTATGCCCCTCTGTTACACCTCTCTAAGAGTGTTGAAGTTAATAGCATGAAATGGTGCCAAGAGGCACTCACAGAGCATGGATGCCCTGTATCTGTGTGTTCCTCCTCTTTCCTGCCTTGTAAGCTGAGAAATTGGGCAATGCTTCATTACACTGTTAGGAGTTATGTGAGAACAACCAAAACCAGACAGTGTCTTCTGTATAGAGGAGGAAGTGTTTCCCTAGAAATCTGGAATTTTTATGCGTGGCAGGGCACTGAATAACTGCAGAAATGATTCCCTTGGTATTGATCCTACCCCCATGTGTTTATTCATATAGAAGGAGGGCAGAGACTATTCCAGCACCTTTGTTGGCCAGCTGCCTGGTACAGAATGGCCAGTGAAATGCAGCCAGCGAGCACAGCTGCTGTGCAGCTCTCAGAGCACAGGTACAGCATTCTAGCGTTGGGCTTCATGAGGTTGTTACTCTGCACCACTCTTCCTTTCCTCCATCTGGTGTGACAAAGTGTACGGTTCGTGGCAGTCTTAGTAGGGTTATGTTTTGCTTATGAAAGGAAAATCTGCAATTTCATGAGAAGTTGGCTCAGTCATCTGCTATCATCCCTAAGGAAAAGATAGTAGGAAAGTAAAGTGACAACAATAAGAGACGTTCCCAAATCTGAAGTTTTGGTGTAGATGTTGTACTAACCAAATAAATTGCCCTGAATACCACTGTATGTGGAGTGGTGGGAGGAGATGAGGGGTAGGGCTAAGGAGCCTGAAAATGTACACCTTTCCTTCAGTGAACATATGCTAATGATAACTATGTGCAAGTGAAGAGATGAATCATTAATATACGAGGAACTACTTTAGTAGTAATATTACTACTTCAGTTACAAACTCATTGAAAGAAGAGAAAATGGTCTACTTACTTCATAATTGGAGCACATAATCAGATCTTTTCTTATTGTTAGTGTATTAATTATCATTAACAATAAAGCATAGGACCAAATTTTATTTAGTTGTTGCCATGCAACCCATTGAAACTTGTTTTCATACAGTTAAGAGAATGGGATGGTTATAGAAAAGATGGAGAAGTTGATCCATAAACTTTTAGTTTAAGCACTGCTGATGTGTCAGTCCAAGTAGCTTCATGTCAAACTAGTTATCCGCAGTGCTGTAGGGGAGGGGGAATGGAATTAAAATTTTAAATGCTGAAAGAGTATATGTTAATTTTTTTAATTCTGTAAGTGCCTTTGTTTCAGAAATGTTTTGTGAAATTAAATACAGTAGAATATTCTGTTGTACTGAATTTACTAGATTATCATTGTTGATTTTATTACATACCATAACCTAGCTTTGTATGTTGTTTGTAGTTTAAACATAAGTATTCAGAAGAAATGGCAGAAACTCTATGCACCTTTGTAATAAATGCAGTGTTTGAAGTATATTCTATCAATTTTGTTTTCTTAGCCTCAATTTGAGTATTATGTAGGAGTGTATCTGCAAAGCTACATTTTTACTTCATTGTGTTTGGCAGCTAGTGTTACCAAGTGTACTTTAAGTCACCTTGTATCATGAATGTCACTTTTGGTAGTGGAGACTGAAGCCTAGTCAAAATTACAGGTCACAACATAAAGCAAGGACAATATAAGATCCTGAATGATATTCCGGCAGTATGCTTCAAAGCTAATCTAAAAGGATTGTTTCTAAGGCCTTGTCTAGCCTAAGGAGTAAATTAAATGCATGAAGTTCGAATGCATTAGCTAACAAATTCCAAGACACTTGAAAAGCCTAGTGTAGACAAGATAGTAGACTTAAAAGAAGTCTATCATTTGATTAAAGTTTAATATCTTCTCAACATGTATTTTGACTTGTGTGTTCAATATCATGCCTCATTTATCAACTTGACCAATTCAACGTGTGGTGATGCTTTCTACTCTGTGTGAAAACATTTTTGCTGGTATTTTTGTGTACTTTCAATAGTTTTGAAACAAATGCTTTTGAAGGGTTGTATTCATGCCCCTGATTCATTAGTCTTTCACTTGAAAATATTTTCTTTGAGCATGTCAAGAATGCTTTTTATAAGACACCACGCAGTACTGAATTGGTTGAGGGTGTTCAGTATATAATCATTATTACCTTGAATTGCCAGCTAAGTTTCCAATGTAAGATTTAAAAGAAAGGGGGGGAGGGGATGACGACAGGACACAAACAACCCCCCCACACACACCCCTCCAAACTTGTTCTGAAAGAGTTGTTTATCATGGAATAATCAGGTAGTTTTGTAATGCTACTTCTTGAATTTGTTGGAGTTTCAGCTGCAGGCTGGTAATATGTTGCAGGTAAGATGGAGATCGTTTCACTTCCAATTTTATTTCACCTTTTCTCAACAGAATTTCTATTAGTTAACTGGGGACAGCAGACAAAATGTATGCTCCTAAAAACCTAAATCTAGAAAACAAATATAATTGTCTGGGCTAGAAATTACACCAGGAAATTGCAGAGTTATTTCTGATGTTTTTGTTGCCACTACTTTTTAGTTCATCTGTTTTTCTTTTCCCGTGACTTTATAGCAGGTGCATTTGTGCAATATGGCTGAATTGGAGAAGTGACATGCAGAGAAACCTCCTTCTGTTCAGAGAAGAGCTGTGTGCCTTCCCTTCTCTCTGCGCACAGGTCTGAGGAACAGGAGCTATTGTTTTGTTTAAAACCTTCAGATTTCCTTTAACGAGCACAGAGGGTTTCAAGTGCAATATACCTTCACCCTCTAGTATTGCAGCAAAATGTCGTACGGGGGGGAGCAAACTGCTGAACTAAAAAGTTGAGAGCCCAGGGTTAGGTGAGCAATACTGCTGGTTATGTTTTCATAATGTTTAATCAGCAGTTGTTTATGGTAGTGTGAATTTTTCCAGAACAAAACTCGGCATGCATCTTAAAACCCATGGCAGAGTTGCATGGAGGAGCTGGACACAAAGGAGGGAAAAACTTTAGCAATTATTGCCAAACAAGCAATCCCTGCCCCCAAGTATGGAAACTTAGTATCATATCTAGGCATGTATGATAAGTTGCCAGGTTTGCTTTAGCCAGTGGTTTGGGGCCTATTTTTCCCTCTGGTTACTATTGGACCTCATCTACTTGTTAGTATAGCCTGCATTGCAGGAACCTGGTCGGATTTACAGCTTTTAAGTAAGCCATATAGGAGGGAAAAAAAGTACCCGAGTTAAACCTGTTAGAGATGAGATAAAGCTGAAGAAAATATGTTATCCTTTCAAGAGCTCAGGCATGTGTATTGATGGAGTAGTCTCTGCTTCACCTTTTTAAGGCAGTCTCCACTAAGGGCGAGTTAGCCATGTTATAAAGGATGTCCTTCTGTTGTAAAGAGATTTCTTTAGGTTTGAGACACAACTAACTACTTTTGTCAATCCTGGATAGTGAGGAGACTCTGCCTGGTGCAGTGAGGCACAGGCCCTGTGGTTCCCCTGGGGCTGCAGCGTACTGTGCGGGTTCAGAAGCACTGCTGTTTCTGTCTCAGTGCTGTCCCTCTTCTCCTGCAAATGGAGAAGTCGGGTGGCTGTTTCACTTTTTGTTTCATTAGAGTGAAGAACAGTTCAAGATACGTATAAATCAACCTCTGATACCTCATTTCTCTTACTGCACTTAAAATAACTTTTGAATCAGTTACTGGAGACTTTCCATTCTAACATTTCTTGCTCCTGTAGTTGGTTTTTGTGGTTCACTCTCTGATGTTACTTTGGCCCTGGAATCAGGTAGGATCTGCTTTACAGACTGCTGGACAGGTGTCGCAGTGCAGCTGTGCTGTAAAGGAGGTCTTTAGCAAAACAAATTGTTCAGCTACGTTCTCAGAATACTAGCCTACAATATGACCACTGCATAGACAAAAAAAAAATCACTGTTTTGTGTTATCTGTTAGAAGACTGCAGTTATGTGGTTGGAATATAACCAATATGAAAATAAAGTAGCTGTTTCCTCTAGATATTTTCAAAAGCAGGTTACCACTTGAGCAGCTATTCAGAGCATTATTTCACTTACAAGCTTTAGGACTAAAACTTTTAAGATTAGTCCAAGGTGAGCTATATGCACCTGCTGCAGGGACAAGGTGCTCAGCACATTGCTAGCTCTTTGCCATTAAACTTTGTACTGAACGTGTTGGCCCTCACTTTTGGAAGCATTTTGATAAACTTCAGCCACAGTGGGTTTGTAGGTCTTTATAAAGCTCACAGACTACCTTTTCTTACCAGTCTGCTAAGTTATAATCAATGATGTATAGTTTTTATTTTTAACAATTTACACTGTAAACGTAAGTTTGCATTTGCTATTACATTCACAGCAGGTAATACAGAGTCTTTACACAGACAGATCAGAACTGCTGCATTTGACCTGAATTAATATAACCATAAATAATTAACATTACTGACTGTAGCTAACATAAAAAGCACTATTCAATGTTTAAAATAATGTACTGTTCTAATAGTCTAGCACAGGCTAAACTTTCTTAAGCAGTAGTTCACACTAGTGGGATTAATATGAATAAAACCAACTTGGGTCAGATGTTGCATGCTACATGATGAGGTGTTTTGTATTTGCCATCTTCACCTTTTACAGCTTGGTTTATTGAGGCTTGACATGACACAAAAGAGTTGTTCGTCTTGTCTGTGGAAGTTTGCTTTGATCGGGGGTTGGACTAGATGTCCTACAGAGGTCCCTTCCAACCTCAACTAGTCAATGATTCTACAAGTTGTAGAAAATAAGGTGTTACCTGTGCAAATTCCCTAAATATTTTAGTTAATGAAGCATCATTTACTTTATCTCTGTACATGGCTTTAGTAGAAATAAACTGCTGTATGTTTGAATCCATCCTCAGGTCCTTGAATCACCACAGGAAGATGCTTACCAATGCAATGATACCTCCTCCCGTGCTGTGACTGTTCAAGGGGTGGTGTCAGTAGATCTTAAAATGCAGCAAGGCTGTCATCCTCCTTTTTGCGTAAAGTTGCCTGAGGAATGGGTAAGCTAGTAGAGGTGATTGCTTTCTTCATCCAGCTCCTGCCTAGCTTTAGTCTTGTCTGCTCAGTACAGGAAGAGGAAAAAGCCAGCTATACTTAGCTCAGCTTTCAGCAAAGGGGAAACTGTAGTTGCTATCCCCATGGGCAAAACAGATGGGTGGCTCCTGCTGACTGAGGAATGTGGTAATCATGTATAGAACATGACTAGTGGTTTTTGTTGTTGCTCGATACTTCATTATTCAGTCCTGTGACTGCTTGGTGCTAGAGTAAATTCCTTTTCTCAGTTAATAGAGAGGCACAGCTTATCTAAACATGTTGGGAAAATGTGAACTGGCCTTGAAAAAAGCTGCTATGCTGTGAATTCTTCAGGAACTGTCTGATGAGAACAGTCTCATCATAATCTGTAAAAATGCTTCAGTTTCTTTCAGGGGATGATCAGCTGTTGCATACATGATTGGATCTCTTTAATCCCAAGAAAAAAATCCCAAGAGAATGTAAAAAGGGAAGAATTACTGAAGGCCAGTACAATCTTGCAATAATTCTGGCAAAAGATTGGTCACTGTAAATGACAATAAATAATGAATTATGGCAGTTCTGTAAGTATACCTGTGTCTATCTTTTCTCTTTTCGAGTGCAGCCTCATTTTTCCTCAGGGGTGTGAACTTTTCGGGTACAGAAAATGCCTTAATTTTTAAAAGCTATGGTTTAATTTCATAATACCATGATATTACTGTCACTTCTACTGGTGAAGGTGTAGGGTTTTGGGATTGTTTGTATATAGCTTGGGCTGTACCACTTTAAAGTCAAAAGTGGGAAGAAAACAATCAGAGTGTACATGTACACATTATGGTGTTGTCTGTTAAGAGTGGGTGGATGGGAGGGGATGCAGTGCCAGAAGGGAACAGTTAAGGGTATCTTCCTAGCATTTTTTTCCACAGATAACACTTCAGTTTATATAAAGTTTAGCAGTGATACATTTCTCCCTTTTACAAAGTTGCCATTCACATGCCCTTTAGATGAGGCCAGGAATTTTTTAAACAAGTTTTTGTAGCTGGATTGCTTCAACAATTTGGGATTCCTTAACTGGTTTTTGTCCAAACTCCTCTTAACAGTTCATTTGGTCTATTCACCCAAAGAAGGGGTTTAAATGCATCTTACCTCTACAAACTCAAATTATGTTTAGAGAAATTAGGTGGTGAGAACAGCACAGAGCAATTGAAAAGTGATGGCAGCTCATTGCATTTTGGGATATTGCAACTATCATATCTTTATTAGGACAGCTCTAAGTTTGCCACTCACAGCAGTCTAACTGCCAGATACTGCTTTACCACTGCTCATGCTCATAGGACTATTTTCAAAGAATTATCTTAATGTTTATTTTGGTTTTGAGTAAGGAAAGGGCTTTTAACTGACATTCTCAAGCTCTTCTCTCTAATCGTAAAGGCCAGGAAGTGCTGTGTCTGTTTGTGTAGTAGTGTTTTTTTTTTTTTAAATGGACAAGTCAAATAGTTTTGTCACGCTGAAACTTCTGTAGCGTGCCCTGGTGGCAGTTTTTGTGTATGCTTGCATGGTAACTACCCTGACTCAGAAGGCTGTGCTGTTATGTGCCTGGGCATCGTTCCTTGCTGCATTTAAGCAGAAAAATGGTAGTTTTCCAGATGCTACAAGGGAATTGAAACCTGTTACCAAAAGGAGCAGTTGGCAGCTTGTGTTTTACAGAAACCGACAGGCTGTGCCTGGTGGAGCTCTGCCAGCTGTTGCTCAAGGAGGCTTAGCCCTAGGCTGTGTTATGGGAGGAAGGAGTAAAGCTTTGGCCCTAGGGAGATGCTGGGTTATTACACTGGTTATTCCAGCATAGTGGTTTCTGGGAAAGTTCTCTCCAAAAGTGAAAGCCAAGTCAAGAGCTTGTTCAGCACACTGGACTGGGGCTCTTTGCCCAGGCACACCAGGGCAGGACACAGCCTCTTTGGGTTATGACCAGAGAACCGGATGTTTCCCAATTTTCCAAGGGCTTCCTTCCCACTGTAGTACTGTCTCTTCTCCTCCTCCTGTCCCTGGAGCCAGGCTTGTTCTGAATCAAGTATCTGTCAAAAAATGAAAAAAAGCTTTCCAAATTCTTTAAAAACACAAACCTGTAGGCTCATTTTAGTAGCACTCACACTTCCCTTTTTAGGGTCTAAAGTTCAGCATCAGCAGGTATCAACGTGCAGCGAGTATGACAGCTGATAATCACACACACTTGAACGGGTATAGCAACAGTTCTTCCTCCATCAGTGCTGTATCCTAGGAATGAGATGCTCATTCATCTTCACTGCAGTGCCTCTTCAGATACTACAACCAAAAAATCCAGTCATTCTGCACACATTTAAATATCCTTCTCTCACCTAGTAAGACAGAATGCTCTCCTCAACATCACCATCTTACTACTCTGAGGTAACTTTTTAAAAAAATAAGTTCTAGTATTTTTTGTTTTGGCATCTCAATAGTTATACTTTCAGCAGATTCACAAAATTGAGAAAAATGAGTGAACTCAGGTGATCATTAGAGGGCTTTGAATTTCTTGCTCAGAACTGAAATGCCAACTATAAGCTATTTCTTGAAAGGTTTTTAAAATCACAGTAACTGTTTACTAATGTCAACATGAAAATTTTGGAAGTCAAGCAAGAAAGTGTTACAGCTGCAAGACAAACAAATATGTTCAAAAGACTTTCATATGAACTCAGTGCCCAAACATCTCAGCACATTCAGCATCATAAATTCAGCTGCAGTCACAGTGAAATGGAGAACACAACAGTGAAATTTCCATTCCATTCACAGAAATTTCATAAAAGATGAAATTCATAAACAGAAGCAGTCATAAGCCATTGAGTGGTTTTGCATAGCAAAACAGTACATTGCAGTATAATTCTTACATCAAAATTTCTTTGCTTTCAGCTATATTTAGATGGCACTTAAATAAAATAATCACAACAAAAAAATGTGTCTTAGTTGTGCTCCACTTGAGTGCAGCCTTTAGATTATTACTTAATAAAATAGATGATTTAAATTTCAGATTTACACTGGCAATGATTATTGATTTAGATGAGGAAGGACAGAGATCTTTGCTAGATGTTAGCTAGCTGGAGTCCATTCCTTGGTCTTCTGCTTCTGGCTCAGGAGGATACAATTCGTCCAAGATCAGCTCTGCAACAACAAAATCATGTTTCAGAGAGTCATTTTTCTACTTGATATAGTATAATTATAGCTGGTATCTGTTTGCATTTGAAAACATTCTGACTGTAGGATGCTACAGAAATATCCTTTTTCAAGGTTCCATGCAAACAGGTCTTTAGATATGTGTTTTGTCATACAAACTTCTCCACTTTAATGCCTTTTTAGGCATTAATGCATTAAAGGAGAGAACTATCTTGGCCAGTGAATTAAATTTGGCTATTAGTGGAAAAACAGTGAAGGGCACTTCGTTGTTTTACAACTAGTTCTGACTACTTATTAAGTTTAAAACCTCATTTTTGTTAACTAATTTTAAAAAGCCACTAGGACAAAAGCATAGTATTTTGTGTTTTAAAGGAGGAATGTGAATGCTAGTTACAAGTTTGCAAGCACACGCGTGCACCACCATCCCCCAAAATCACAAGCTGTGACACTGTTTTGTCCATTCCCAAGCATAACTAGACAAGGTGTTAGGCAAAGTTCTAAAAAACCTCGGGACACTCTAAGCAAACGGAGTAGAACAAATACATGGCACACTGTTTAGCATCTCCAGAAAAGTCACTGTAACTAATAGTGGCATGCTTGCATGACCTGCTTTACTGATGCAATATGTACACCAGCAATGAAGGATTTATCACTCCGGCTCTGAATAAGACCAGATGCCTTGTCTGGTATCTTGTAGCAAACCACATACTGACATAAGAGCACAATCTTCACATCAGCTCTACAACATACATGTAAATAATGCCATGAGTGAACGAAGAAATGGCATCAAGGTACAAAGAGGAGAGGCAACTTCACAAGATTAGCTCTCTCTAGGAAATGGACACCAGAAGTGTGCAAAGCAAGGGGCAAGTTCTGATGGACATGGGCTAGAGAAGCTTTTGGGGTAATGGAGGAAGGTTGGAGGTAGAAGAGGGAAGAGGAAGAAGAAAAAGAGATGTTAAGGATGCAGGGGGGAAAAAAACCCCAACAGTTGTAGAGAGAAGGCATAATGCTAATTGGAAACTGGGAGTTTTTTGGTTTTTTTTAAATAAGGTAACATATAGTGCAGATTGTTCTACTAAAGAGAGCTGGAGTATAGGATTTTGTTTGATCAGATAGTAGGGGCATATTTCTATGGAGAAAAGAACAAAAATATTAAAGAATGGCAAGTAGAGTAGTGATTCAGTATAATGAAGATTTAAAAGCACTAGACTATGGACTGCCTTCAGAAGTCTGAGCAACAAACATCCGTGGTATTTGGTACATGGTACCTGTTAAATGAGGAAAGGGACAGAAGTGGGATTTCTATTTCTACAGCATGGAAAAAAGCCAACATTATCATTTGACTCATTTTACCTTCACAGGCACTCAATTTTTGAGTCTTTTTCAGAATGGCTCTTATGCCCGGCATGGCTTGGTCATATTGATGGAGAACTTCCAAACAGTGCTCATGAAACAGTTTATCTTTCTGAGATAGGCTGTGTAAGAGTAAAACAGCATCCCGTAAAAACTGAATAATTTGTTCCTTATATGCACACAAGCTGTTCTCAGATCTTCTAATCTTCATCCACTGTCTATGTAACATTATAATTAGTGCCTTAACCACCTGCAAGAGGAAAAAAAGTGCCTCAATACACAAAGTAAAATTATAGTAGCAGAGAACTTATTTCTTTATGAACTTTACTGATTCTCTTCAAACTTCCAAATTTCAGAATATTTTCTAGCAAGCAAAAGCAAGCTTCCTAGAAGGTGGCATCCTTTAAAGTACAGTACACTTCTGTTTCATTGTAGCTAAAAAAAAAGGGCAAAAAGCTATTTCAGCATTGAGTACCTTTAAGTTCTCAGCAGACTAAACTCAGCCACTGTAGTGACATACCTCGAGATTACATTGGCAGTCTGTACCAGGTAACAAAACTGCTGGACTGGAACACCGCATATACCTTGTCAGGAGTCTAACTGTCTATTACAAAAACACACATTGCATTATAATGAGTACTAGGGTTCTGCAGAATTATCAAACAACTAAGCTGAAAATAAAGGGAGGTAGAAATGATATTTCATTACTAGTTTCAAACATTCTTGTTTTTTTTCTTAACAGTTGATCTCTTTTACCCCCCCAAACTGTTGAAAGTTTTTTCCCCTGTAAAACTTTACAGACATAGAATCTGCCTTGCACAGAAACCTTTTCAACTTTCTGATGAGAAAGGCTAACAAGGTGCAGTGGGCCTTAATTCACTGCATACAAATAATATGTTTACACTTAATATAACAATGTAGGTAGGGGGATAATGAAAATGGTTCAAAATTCTTTCAAATGAGAGCAGAAGTGGAGCAAATAGTAGAACCTCAAGCAAGTCACCACTGTCAGTACAAACAATACAAATTAAATTCAAAAGCTATTCTTCCTATATATAATCATTACTATACAGCAAGCTAGCATTTCCACTGAATGCAATTACTATAATCCTAAATTGCTACAGACTGCCTTTTTTATGTAATAACTCGTAAGATACTGTTCAGAAGTAATTAATACAATCAAAATGAATCTCTGATCTTGCTTCCTTTTACTCCTCTATCAATCTAAAAGCAAAATAAAGCTTAGTGTTGAACATTTACAGCCATCCTAGGATCTTTCTTGCTTTGTCAGTGACTTAACTATGACTATTATGACTGATCATAGAATCATAGAATGCTTTGGGTTGGAAGGGACCTTTAGAGGTCATCTAGTCCAATCCCCCTGCAGTGAGCAGGGACATCATCAACTAGATCAGGTTGCTCAGAGCCCCGTCCAACCTGACCTTGAATGTTTCCAGGGATGGGGCCTCCACCACCTCTCTGGGCAACCTGTTCCAGTGCTTCACCACCCTCATTGTAAAAAATTTTTTCCTTATACCTAGCCTAAATCTCCCCTCCTTTTGTTTAAAACCATTACCCCTTGTCCTGTCACAACAGGCCTTGCTAAAAAGACTGTCCCCATCTTTCCTATAGGCCCCCTTTAAGTACTGAAAGGCCGCAATAAGGTCTCCCCGCAGCCTTCTCTTCTCCAGGCTGAACAACCCCAACTCTCTCAGCCTGTCCTCGTAGGAGAGGTGCTCCAGCCCTCGGATCATTTTTGTGGCCCTCTTCTGGACCCGCTCCAACAGCTCCATGTCCTTCTTGTGCTGAGGGCTCCAGAGCTGGACGCAGTACTCCAGGTGAGGTCTCACCAGAGCAGAGTAGAGGGGCAGAATCACCTCCCTCGACCTGCTGGCCACACTTCTTTTGATGCAGCCCAGGATGTTCCCTTTAAGAATAGTTACTGATTCAGTTTCAAGCAGCTACTCTTAAAAATCAACGTAATCCTTTACTGCAAGCCAATACTTTCAGTGTTCTATTTCAGCTGGAAAAAGACAATTTGTTTTTGGACAATTTGTGCATTGCTCTGCTCCTCCCACTCCCCCAACTCGAAATAGCAGGAAAAAGCATATGAATGAACAGCTGTGGTTACCTCTTGTTCCAGCTGAAGCCAAAGCATTTCAGATGCTGATTTATCTGGTCTTGATGTAATATACATGTACAGTGCAAGAAGAAGGCAGGTGTCTGAAATAGAGATAACTTTGTTCTTTTCCCAACTAGTCAATTGTTTATGGCAAAAATTAATTTTGTCACAAAAGAAAACATTTCAGAAAATACGCAGAGTGCTATCCTGGGACTCATGATACAGGCTCAACTTCTTGCTTTACTTCAGACATCTTAGTGCTGAAGAAACTAGTATTCCTAAACTTTATATATGCATTTGTGGTAATATTGTCCTACTTCATTCATAAGGAACTGGACAAAGACTATTTGTCATGCCGAGTACTGGAATCCCGAAACTCAACAGTGTCATAAGCGCAGATAAATTAAACTTCAGAACTCCTCAAAAGCCGTTTTTTCCTCATGAACCTTTAGTATAATAAACAATCTGGAAAGTAGTTTTAAAAATCCACATGGGTATCAAAAGCACTTGTGTATACAGATACCACAAGACAAAATACTCTTCAAACAGTAACTGAAACACTGCACTAGAAAACAAGTTTTCAGGTAACATAGCAGGCTTTTTGCCTTTTGGGGTTTTAACACCTTGGAACAAGGCCTGTTTTCATTACTTCTAGTCATGCTAACTAACACTCAGCTGGTAACAGTTCTCTGTTATGCAGTCTTTTACCTGAATGAGAACAAAGTTGAGCAACCAACATGTGGTGTTGAGCAAGAATAGACAACAGTCTCACGGTCAAAAGGACAGCAGGCAAAGGGGTCTCTAGACACAGACAATGGAGCAGTATCTGGTTACTCAGTAAGTGCTGAAAACTTCAAAAGAAAACTCTGTTATAAATGGAAAAGGCACTGACAAGTTGAAAATACACTATTTCTTGTACACAGTGTTGTAATGTGTGCCTTTTTAGCTATTCAGAACATACCTGATCTCAACTTACGTGTCATAAATACAAAGAATATTGAAAAATATATTCTGTTACATTTGGTAGTCAGTCTGCAATTCATACTATGGTTGTGTATATTAGACCGTTAGCAGATGAAATGTCTCACTTTTGAGAGTGGCATTTTACCTACCAGAATGAGACCCTATGCTTTCATTCCTTATGCATCTCCCAGCAATCACAAAAAACCCAAAATGAATGTTATAGATATTCTGATCAACTGCATATGGCCTTAAGAAGTTTTCCCACTTTCAAGTGACAGCTATGCAAAATGAGGCAACAGCATCTGCTTCATATAAACATCATAAGCAAATCTTGTTACTGATTGGGGGTGATTATCACATTCATTAGCAGCAAAGGCAGTAGAAAGATCCTCAACTGCTTCTCAAAGATGATCTAAGAAATGTGATATTCTCTCATACACGTCAAAACTTCTACCGTCATCTGCACAAATTAGTTTCAACAGAGAATGGTAATTGCTAAACAAGAGTCTGAAATAATTTTAAAGCTATTACTGACTTACTTTATTAGCAAGTCCATTTTTGAATTTTCAGCTAATTTCACCAAAACTTTCAGGCTTTGGTGCAGTATACTACCAGTCTGGGAGCCTCTTGCAGCAGAAAAAGCTAAAACCTGAAGCAGCTTTTTAAACAAAGAATGCTGAGCTCGATTGTTATTGGGAGCATCCTGTGGAGCTACAGGCAGCCCTCCTTGTGTCCCGGTATCTTCTTTATTATCACACTGATTATCACACAACACATTTTTGTCCATCTTGGAAACCTGTTCATCTCCAGCAGCAGAACTTTTTTCCACTTCGGTAGATAGCAATGTGTGGACAACATCCGAGCTATAAAACACCAAATAATAAAGAATACCCAGTGATATAACTGTAGTTTCTTCAAGAGACAACCTGAAGTCCTCCTTACTAGACACCATATTTGTGTTGCTTCTGGAAGAAACAGCTGAATGGTTTCCACAAGAACCATTTACTGACTTGTCTGCCAATTGTACCGCTTGACAGTATGCGCCAATATGGTGTTCTACCAAGGGCAAGAGATGCACAGCGCCTCGGATCTTGCAGTGTGCGAGGTGCAAGAACTCTCTCCAGCTTCCTGTTGGGTTTTCTTCAGATAATCCTTCGTCCATAGCAATCAAGTTCAATCCTGTTATTGCAAGTTTTTGAGCTTCTTGCAGGGACACAAGAGGAGGAATTTCTTCTTGAGTTGGCCTGCTGCTGGGCAGTTGTGTGGACTTCCTATCCAAATAAAAGAAGGGAAATACTTCAGAAGAAAAGGCAAAGAACATAGTTGAAATTTGAGTTATCCATATTCTGAATCAAATAATGGAAAGGCTAGAGTAATAAGAGATGTCCGTTCCCAAAATAAAATATGAATTGGGAAAAAAAAATCCTACTCCTTGATACCTGCATGGAAGAGCAATTTCAAAGCATTCCAAGGTCTTGTGAAAGTAGTCAGAGTTTACAGCTGAGTTAACTTCAGCAGCTCACTATAAGCCATTGTCTGAAACTACATTTCAAACATTGGCTTCCTGGTTTCATGCTTTTGATTACCTGCCATATATTCTTAACTTCCCCTGATGTTATTTGGTAGCTTCTGGGAAGAATGAGTTATTATTGATCTGTAATATGCACAGGCCTTGAAAGGACTACAACAGTAAAAAAAACATTTGCTTGGCCAGAGAGAGAGAGAGGGAGATTTCAGCTATTAAATAGTCAAACTGCAGCTACAAAGGCCAAATGCACCACCTCTACATGCATAAATGGCAAGGGCAATGAGACATGAGCCTTGCTACAAACCCACAAAACACAAGAATTACTAATAAAGTAACATATCAGAAAAGCAAAGATATTTTGGGAGCTACAGCCTAATTCTTTAAAGTGAAAAACGATTATAATTTATATCAGTATTCATATTTAAAATGCTTTACCGGTCACTATAAATATATCTTGGAAAATTACACATAAATTGTACATTACAAATTGAACATAGTTTAGACTTTCAAGATGTAAAGCCTACTCTTCTTTTGATCACATTTTCAACCTTTTCTTCCCACTTAACTCATGATCATGTTTACATGCTTCCCTCACTGCAATGCAAGTTTTATGTCCTTAAGTGGTTAACAATAGCAACTGCTAACAGTCACTCACAGGTTTTACAAAACGTTTCTGTGCCTGCCCCTAATATATAATTAACCTAGTTTATCTCTTAGTGTTGTTCCACTGTTTAGAATCTATGATAATCAAAGATTAATAATCAAAGATGCAGAATGATGTTCCAAATTTTGCATTAAATGGCCTAAGCAAAACAGCATTGAACACAAGGAATGAGCTATCCTACATGAATAAGCATTTCTTAGTATAGAGAATGCCACTATACTAAGAACGTGTTAGATACAGTTTAACAAAAAAAAAAACAACTTACAATTCCAAATAGTTAGGCTGCAATACAGCTCCAGGTAGATGCTCAGAGTTACTGCTAAGAAGATGGCAGAGTCCTAGTAATGACCCAGGGACAATGGGCTGCTTCATCAGTGCATTTAGTAAGATAGAACCTGAAAGGATACATAATTGTCTTTGGAGTAGCTTTACCATCAACTGCAACAACAACAAAAAATTAGTATTTCAAAAGAGTAGCCTTATTTATGGTGCCCTCAACCTCAAAATAATTTTTTATTAACAAACCTTCTTTCTCTACAAGAGAATGATTTTCAGAAAAATGAATTTAAGATATGATTTAAATATTAACCAAACTATATTTAGAGATATTTTCATTATAACCCCATATTAGCAAAATAGCTCGAGCCAAATGATCTTATATCCCAACTATCCTGATGACTTGCCCTCCATGTTCCAGTCCAGACATTAAAATTATGTAATGCAATTCTATTCTGAATTGGAAATAAAATAGTACCCTGAAGAGTTCCTGGTATTGACTGATGTAAATGTTGCTTTACTGTTTTTACCTACACTTGGAAAAAAAAAAAAGTACATATTTCCTGGTTTTATGTCAGTTTACAATAAAAAGCGTAATATATTAATACTGAAAGAGCCAGCCTTCTAATAAGATGCCTCTTGATCCATATCCTTCCATAAAGCAAAACCCAGGCAAACTATTTTCTTAAATAGAATAACAATATAAGAGTGTTGTTAGCATACAAGATAATAATATAATCTGAAATGGTTTACTGCAAAATCACAATATTCAAAGCAAAAAGAGACTAGCTGCACACCACTATTCTGTGCAGTGGCATTCTACATAGCAGGCTCCTCAGCATGACACTGCTTAGTAAAGGCATCTGAGCTGTTCCTCATAAATGCTCACTATTTCTGTATTAACAGAATTAAGTTACCTTGTGCATTTCGTTTAGGTACAGAGTTGTAGGAACCATTTTTTCCCATTGCTTCATGCTTCACGGATAAAACTTCAGGATGCATTATCTTACTGTCTAAACCAAATAGTAATTATGAGTCCAATATGAGAACACTGCTCATACATCTGTACCTATGCTTAACACACATTCAGTTAGCCACAGCTGTTATACGGTAAACAGACAGTAGACCAATAAAAAACATTTGTCTTGTATAACTCAGATATGTCAAACAATAGTTAAGAGCTGTGATGCAAGTAGAATTGCTCTCCAGAGTAAATTAGAAAAGTGACTAAAATTTCACCTTTACTCTCAGATGTTCCACAGATTGTTCAGTGCTATCGCTCTCAACTTTTCTTTTAGAAAAAACCAATACCTTAAGTTGAATTCCCACTACTAGCAGAGATTTACATGACTATGTTAGTTAAAAATCAACATAAAATTTAAAAAAAAAAAAAAAATTGAGCATTTCATAATCTTTTGATCATCTATATATGTCACAATTACTAGCCAAACCGAAGCCAAAAGCCTTGCAGGATTCAGAAGACAAATAATCAAGTGTTTTTTTCAAACAAATAGGCATATTGAGTGTTGTTACCATAATGAACTATCAGGAGGCTGAAAAAATAGCAATACTAATGCTTTAAGGCAACTGTATTTTTCTTCTTGATGGAGTTCATACTGCCCATACAGTTTCAGAATGAATACTTTAACTGACAGTAACATCTCAGATTTTTCATGACTCTTCCTGTAAGGATTAGTTGATGACATCCAAATTTCTTCCATTTATTATTTCCTATTGGAATCATGGCATTCAGCTGCTATAAAAACCCACCATGTTTGTTTCATATTACAGCAGTCTTCAAATACATGCATATATTCATTTCCTAAGCTTTACTCAATGAATTTCAAGACTAAATTTTGTGAGAATTACTGCCCTTACACATAAAAGAGGAAATGAGCATACTGTTTCAGTTGCTTCTTTCAATACAGCTGAACGTGTACCCTTTAAAATAAAATCCCCAAAAAGGTCAGCTTTAAAGCCAAAATCACAAGAATACAAAAAATGCATTAGCTGACTAGCAGACCGATTCAAGAAATAGGCAAATTACTTCCTGTTCTTCTTTATTCAATGAGAACGGCAGATTAATAATTTGGATATTTTAGTTCATCACATAATAAAGTTTTTCATTACAGCCAATAGCCACTTCATTGTTGACATTTTGGCATTACCAAGGTGTGAATTAAAATTATCTTGATGCAAATTTCAGTCATAGCTATTTAACGCCAATTGGTATAAAATGGAAAGAAATTTAAGCAAAACCAAAATAAAACAAATACTTGTTTTTCTCTACAGTGAACTTACTGAAACTGTTCAGTCACATAGTACAAAAATCATCTAAGGCAGAATGTTCATATGCAGCTAAAAATGTATCACTTTGTACATGGGTTTACCTTCTTTGATTGAAGTAGCTGGGGCAATCAAACTTCCTGAAGAACACGATGGTCTAGTGGACGTTTCAGCATTGAAAGATTCCTTTGTAGGAAAAAATCTTTTTCCAGGCTGTGGAGAACATCCTTCTGATTTCACTTGTATTGCAAAATTCTTTTTAGGGCTAAAATAAAAATCAAACACTTAGATGAATCAGTATTTCTTTTGTGATTATTTTATTAAACAATAAACAAGGATCCTTTTACACTGATGTTTTAAAGGTGCTTCACTATATACTCTTTGCATTTCTGTCACAGATACAAGGAAGCCTCTTTTTTAAGCAAATTCCATAGAGGTCAACAGACTTTTTTGGTTGTATTTTTTAAAGACAACGGAGCTAAGAGTTAGATGAAGAAAGAAAACCTCTTTAATAGTTTAAGCACACATATTGTAAAAAGGAACACAAATTCATTTTCCAAAACTCCTACCTTGGCATTAAAACCATCTGAGCAACATGTTTATTTCTTTCACAATTCTGAAGACGCGTTCTTAATTCATTCATTTCTGCATCTTTGAACTGCAACTCTGACTGTAATGACAGTAACTGAAAGAGGAATTAAAGATACAGTTTTACAGTTACTGAGTAATTTAGAGGTATTATAACTGCAGAGCAACTAGGATTACCGTAAGATTTCAAGATTACCATCTACTTACTGTGAACTCTGCATAAGATCTCCATTTTTATGTATGCTAGTCCAATTAATACTATCTTAGAACCAAGCGTCAAAATTTCAGGCAAGAAGCGTATGACTTGTTAAGACAGACTGAGTGCCACACAGAGCATGACTACAGTGAGGCCATTAACAGCAGAGTAAACAGGACAAAAGCAGCCACTGTCCTCTTCAGGGCTTTCGGAAAGATGACTGCAACAGGAATAGCAATCTGATCAGAGTCATAAAGCATATTCTGTCACTTTTTTCCATTTTAAAATACATTCCAATTTTAATGTTCTTGGCATTGATTAAAAAAGTAAACGAAAACCTCTACCCATTTGAATTTTACTCTTTTATTTTGGCAGAAGAAAGCCCTCAGTAAGTTCCTACAAATGCTTTCTTCTAGATAAGAAAAGCATACATTGTTTGGAAATTTCATGCAAATGTTCCTCCTTTGACGAGATGGTCTGTGACATCATTAAGTCATAAAATTATCTTCTGCACGTGATGTGCGGGTAATTGCCATATTTACAAACCTTTTTGGAGAACTCTTTTTCTTTTTCACTTAAGGTCTGAGATTTTTGCTGTTCCAATAGCATGTATGATCTTTTCTGTTCCTCCATAGCACACTCCATCTGCTGCATTGAGTCACGCAAAATTTTAATTTCTCCATTTTTAGTAAGAATTTCATCCTGCATTTCTTTCAGCTGCAAACAGATGAATTCCATTAAAGGATGTATATAACCAAAAATATGTATTTATATCATTATGTGGTTGAAAATTAGGTATATTTATACTTTCAAGGGAGAAAAATGCTCCTGTAACCCAGTTCAGAAATTCTGCAATGTTGCTTCTAATCTTTTTCTGATGAAATCAGGCTCAGCTACTGTTTTCTCTAACAGAATTATAAAATGACAGCAAAGGCATGTCTTCATATAACGTCCCGGTATTTGTCAGAGACCATTCTTCTCTTTCCTGTTTCTGTGATTATGTTCTTTTTTTGAAAAGTATTCTAGTCACACACATCAATAATTTATTCATTGTTTGGATGAAAACAATGATAATTTAATGATCATATTTCACCTAGCACGGCAGCCAACAACCATGCTGTCCTAAGACAAGCTACCAGACAGTATCTTCACAAAATACATAGCCTCTAATACTTTCTGAACAGCCATCACCACTCAAGAGACAAGACTTTGGAGTATGATGTAATAAATGAGTTACTCAGAAAAGCATGGAGAAAAAAGCAGAGAGACACCTCTATACCACTACGTAAAATTATGGTTTACCCCCATGTTGAATATGGTGTACAGGTAGGAGCTTCCCCAATGAAGGAGGATATAACAGAGCTGCGATCCTTATTCAGAGAACAGAAGAAGGGCAATGAGAGAAAGGTAGATAGAGCAGGACCCTCCCATCTGGGAGAACAACACAACTGTGAGGAAACAAAGGTCTATTGAGGTGTGAGTGCTATGCACAAGTTATTCCTTGTTTACTGCCTCTCATAACAGCCAAGACCCATCCACTGAAAATCACTAGGTGCAAAGTTCAAAATAAAATCAAAGAAGAAATTTCCTGACACAATGTGTTGTTAAGCTGCAGACCTCTTTCACACTAAAAGGTATCCAAAACCAAATACACAAGCATTTTAAAAAATACACTATAGAATATTAAATACGCATATAATATTTCTGGATCAGGAAGTACCTACATGAAATTTTACCAGAGGCTAAAAGACTATTCTGGTAAAATATAAAAATAATAAGAAATAAAAAAACTTCCTCAGGTCTTATATTCTTCCTAAGCTGTCAGCCAAAAAAGGATGGACTTGGTATGGGCATTTGTATCTTCTTACTTTTCCACATCTATTTCTTCCCCATAGTATCTTTCCATAACGGATTATCAGAAGGTAAAGTAGCATAACACAACTTAAAAGTCACTTTACTTTCTCAAATCTTTAAGTTGCACAAAACCACTCTTGCTGACTAGCTGACAGGACAGAGGAGAATGGATTTGATAGGAAACAAGTAAAACTGACAAATTAGCATTTGCTAATCTGAAATGATCAAGAAATAAAGTATTGCTCTCACTCTTAATATTACTAGAGCTGTTTCTAGTATGACGCTTTTAATTAGATCCATGGATGTCAAAGAGTACTATTCAACTTGATTAGAATTAAATACTTGGAGCCAAACTTATACCACATTTCAGTTAGCCCTATCAAAAAATGTGATATTTAGAAGGGAGGGGAAGATATCGCTAACCTTCTGTTTAATTTCTTCATGCTGTGTTTGCAGTACTTCAAACTGGAATGCATCTCTCACCAGACTATCTTCTGTACTGCTTCCTGTTGCAGAAAAAAGCCAAGATCTGTTCTGAAGCACAGATGATGTATGTACATCACCAATGACTTAACATCAAGATCTTGTTATTTGCCATGACATACGTCGGAATATTTATACTGTCACTACAAACAGGTAAATTGCACATATCTAATTGCCACAGTAACTTTTTTAGAGCTTGTGCATCAATCCTTAAAACAGAGAAGAAAACCCTCCCCCCAAACGTTTCTAACATCTTAAAACAGTAAGATGACCCACAGTGAGCGCAAGCATTTCCTCCAAGGCAATTTTATTTCACCGACCCTGCACAAATTAAGGGTTAACTGAAAACTTTTTTACCTGGAGAGATTACAAATGTTAGCCTTGCTAAAACATACATACAGGATTTAAGCCCTCTGTACTTTGTTATGAACAAACCTTGTATCGTGTATGCTTTTTCAAAGTAAATCTGAAAAATCAACTGTTAATATGAGACATATTATGCATTTACTAGCGAAAGTTAATGGTGAGAGAAAAAAAAATCTGGTAGCCAATATGCATGATACTATAAACGATACTTAAAGCATGTTAAAAGTTTTTGAAACTCATTTGGTTTATTTAACACGTTTAACATGCAGTATCAACGTCACAGGTAAGCGTTACCACACGTTACCAGAGAACAGGTTCCCAGTACTGTTAGTTTAATGCTATGTGACTGCTTGGACGTTATTTCTTCGAACCTTAACTAGCTCTTTGAACACTCGGCATGCCACCGTGAAGTTCTGATAGCCAGGTGGGATAATCAGAAGCAATTCCTAAAGGGATAACAAGCATTTTCCCAAAGAGTTTCATAGCGCAGGGCGGCTTCAGGAACCCAGGTGACAGCAACACCCGCATCGCCTTTGACCCGCGACCGGACTGCCCAGGCAGACACACGCACGCACTCCTTGCACCGTGGGGAACCGCCGCCGTTCCCCTCGTCACACCGCCGAACCCTGCCAAGGGCGAACGGCGCTCCCCGCCCCGGCGCGCCCCACAGCCGCACCGACCTTTCAGCTTCCCGCCCGCAGCGGGGGCGCCGCCCCGGGGCAGCCC
>VYZW01031327.1:44147-57608 GCA_013401315.1 Balaeniceps rex | reverse complement strand
GCCCCCCCACGCGCTACACCGCGCGCGCCGCGCCGCACCGCCCACCAATCACCGGCGGGCAGGGCTTCCCACAGACCAATGGGACAGCAGCCGGACCTACCGCGGCCCCCGACGGTCAAACCCAGCGCCGCCGCGCAGCAGCTGGCTGTAAGCGTCCCCGCGATTGGCCGCAGTGACCCGCGCCTGTAAGCGCCTCGCTGATTGGCCGGACCGTGCGCGGGCAGGCGCGAGCAGGGCGGTTGAGGGCGGTGGGAAGGCTCGTTCCTGTCAGCAGTGTGGGGGAAAGGCTGGTGACGTCAGACCGCTAGCAGGTGATGTCGCAGCGCGTCGTGGTGAGGGGTTGGTCTGCTGATGTAATACCAGGCGCTACGCTACGGTGTGGTGGCGGTGGCACCTAGGCGGGTGCGGTCACGCGAGGCGGCTGGGCCTCACGTGGCATCACAGATGCAGGCTGCAGCAGGGCTGCCGTGCCGGATCAGTGATGTCATAAGCAGCATCTGGTGATGTCATGGTGTGCAGACTCTGCAGGGCAGGGTTGGTGGGCTGCTGGGAGCCAGACTGGGTGCTGGCCTATCCTGTGGCATGGCCATGCCGGTCCCCTGAGCTTTTCTGTGGCAAGATGGTGCCAGGCCACATGCTGGGCATGTTCGTGGCCCTGCCAGCCATCAGATAGGGCCACTTCCGCTGCCTTCACCTCTCTTGGAGACTTCCAGGCAGTGCTCTTACCTCTCTGGCACAGGCTTGCAGAGAAACCTTACATATATTTAGACAAATATGGATCCTAGCTGTTGTTGTAGTAGGCCATTTGTATTCTTGATCCTTTCTTTGTGAGGACATCCTGTGGTCGCTGCAGAGAAACATGAGTCTACAAATATGCAGTGGTGGTTTTGCTTGTACCCCATGGGGATATGACACACAAGACTGTAAGGAAAGGAAATTATTTTTACTCAATAAACTCATAATGCTTGTGAAGACTGGAAAGCGCTTACTCTGATTTTCTGTCGCAGACTCAAAAGGGGTGTTATGTCCTCAAAATGTGTCCTTTTTTTTTTTTATTGCAGTCCTGATCTAATACTTAAGTCTGTAGGACAGCCCATTACAAAAAAGATATTTTGCCCTCTAATATTTGCCCTTGTTAGTATTGCCACAAAGGTGGTAATCAGAGTAATTTTTCACTTGCTCTGCTAAATCATTGGCAACCACGTTGTTTGCTGGTTAAATGCTTAGTTGCTTTAGCAAAGAAAATGGGATCTTAAATAGGTTATTTTCATGGGTTTTTTTCCCTATGAAGTAGGACCAGTAAGAGATAATAGTGTCAGGGAAGTGCAATATTTGCAAAAATTCTGTGCTAAAAACCTGCTATTAATTTACTGGCATTAACTTGCTTTTGTAATCATAAAAGCTGTATAAAGTGGATCAAAAAACATACTTTCCCGCTGATGTAAGCTCTGTATAACTTAGGTGGGTGTATGTTGATAAACTTTTTAAGTGTAGACTAGACAATAGTCTTGTAGCACATTTTTAAAACTAGTTTAGCAAAAATTTTCAGTGCTATAAATCAGTTTACAAATCACTTGGTGGTCTTTAAGTGAAAAACACTGTGCTGTTAGTACTATTTCCAGTTCTATCAGAGAATTCTGATTTCTCATGTTCATTTCTCTATTTCTCTCTACATACAGCAAACTTAAATTATGACTAGACTGTAATTTGCTTTATTTATGCACGGCTCTGGCATAAGCAGCAGTAGCCTGTGATCAGCCAGTAAGGCCAAAAGAAAGCCCTGAGGGTCAGTGTTCTCAGCTGTGCTATTTCATCCCAGCTTCTCTGCTAAAGTGACTGCAGGTGATCCCTCTGAATTTAAGCAGGCAGAGCAGCTGCATCTAGTCAGCATAGGTACACAAAAAAGGTGCAGTCTCAGAGAGAGACAGTGCTTGTATCACTTTAGTTCTGAGGTACTGGCATAAGGTTTTGTTTTTATTTTTCTAAGAAGTTGTGTTTTATTAATTAGTGCACCAAACTGGGGAAATTATGGAGGGGTTTGATGCTCAAATCATTGAAGGTGCCATTATTTGTGTTTGGAAATAGTCTTTTTGTCCCTATGGTGGGAGTGGAAACATAATGCTTGTCTTTGTAGTCTAGTGATAAAGAAAAGGTAATTCTTGCTTTTAAGAATGGTTTTATTTGATTATGTTTAGAGAGAGATGTTTCTATGAGATAGAATAAAACCAAAATTGCTTGTTTTGTCTAAAACCTCTTCTTGCAGGTTCTATTGCTCTGTTTTAGCTATCTATGTTTGTAGAGACATGTATTGACAGCTTAATTTAAGTAATCTAAAAGGAACTTGATTTAGACTTGGTCTTAATGCTGCTTTTTTTTTTTTGACAAATGAATAGGCTTGTGCTATCATCATTATTACTATTTTTTATTATTACTACTCTTACTTCTAAATAACAATATACTGTATAAGTAATATAGCTGCAGGTTTACTTTCTCCTTTTCCTCTAGCTGAAGTTGAGGAGAAATGGAGTGATAGAATATTTGCATGCACTTTCTTTTTAACAAGATAAAGTAAGATACTGACTCTGTTTTCCTCTACTCCAGGTGTTCCTGCTAAAGAGAAATGACTTGCAGGTGAACAGAACAACAAAGTAAGTCTGAGTTGATGAGTTAAAAAATTCTTTGTGAAAGAAGGTTACGTGTATGGTAGCTGTTGCAGGAATTATGCACCCACCACCTAGTTCATGTTAGGAATTAATGTGGATGCCACCTCAACAGGGCTTGGCCCTGGGTTCCTGCTCAGAGAAGATGAGTCGCTAATCTGCTGAGTAAATAAGTGGTTTATTTAGCCAACATGTGGAGCAGCTCGAGCTAGGTGCCTCTGAAGAGGGATCCCTACTGCAGATCGTGCACCCCAATTGTACCCTTACAGACAGATTTCCTGGAACGTACCACCTGTTTCCCAAGTCCAATCACTTGATTCTGGTTGCTGGTCTCTTGATTTCTTATTGGTTTTCTTGGTCACTGGGCTGGCCTTCTTCTGAAGTTAGCTCATTCCCTGGGAATTGTTTCCTTGGTCCTTTTCTTCTTCATTCTGCTTGCATCTGCTGGTTTCAGCTAGTTTTGTATTTGCAACATTAGTTTTATTAAAAAGTTTACTCTTGGTCAGCTCTTGCAGCCTAAGGCTTCACCTATTTTAGCTTCTAGTGCTAAGCAAGGCTGTTAATGCTAACAGTTCTCACAGTAGTTGTAACTTACCTGCTTCTGCTGTCTGTGATGAGGCTTCTCAACTCTTAAAGCCATAGAAATCTTCCAGCAAATGGAAAAAAAAAAAAACAAAAACCATAAAAATAGAAGCTTGTGGGTTTTTCCTCTGTGTATGAGTACTTAAAATTTGTTTCTAATGAAAAATAACATATTTCAATGGCTACTGCTAAGTTATGCTGGTACAGCGTTTCCAAGTTGTTGTTTAATTACCATCTCCAGTGCTGTGTTGCTGGAACTCCTGGTATTCTCTGAAACAGCCTATTTATATAAATGGTTAGCTTAATAATTGGCAAATAACTAGTTTCTTGATGAACCCTTTCCAGAGTTTGTTTTAAATACTACTGCCTATGGAACCATTTTCTGGCAGGGAGATGAAAGTCAAATAGTTACATATCTATTGATTTCTTTTTGTCTTTCTATGGCTTGCTTACCTTGAGCCTTAAATATGAAACTCACTGAGGAGAATACAAGAAATCAAAGTGTGACTTTTAACATTACCTGACAACTGTGGCATCTCGTATTTTTATAGCCAGACCTTCTTATTTCAAGTGAATGGTCTACTTAGGACTAGCAGATCCAGGTGCTAGACCTCAATCTAGTGAGCATTAATCTGTGCTAGGAGTGTTATAACATTAACTTTTTACTCTTGCAGTATTTTTAACTACCTTTCATTTGCTTGCTTAGAAAGCTTTTCTACTCTGATCTTTACTAAAGTTTCTTACAAGCACTTAAAACCAGATCCCTTAATATCTGTTCTGGCTTTAGCAGAACCTTGTCTGACTGACAATAAAATCAGGCTGTATGTAATTGGGAATTTGTGTGTATATTCGTATGGGCACATGCAGCCTGGAAGGGGGAAGCTCTTTAGCATAATTAATCATAAAGTTTAATAACTTATGTCTGGATTTGTACAGTTCTTAGTGCTGTTAACAGTAGTGTTATGCTTATTCTGAATACTAGTAAGAATTTCATAACTTACTTCGATGCAAGTGTTGTTTCTTTGTCCCTTATTTTAATGAACCTGGAAATGAGTAGCTGTCTTACTGCATTTGTGATAGTGCTATCAGGGTGTTTTTGGAGGCTTTGAAGTCATGCAGTGTAGATATGGTAGGGGAAGTCTGTATTTCACAAATGAAAGGGAAGGAGTGTGAATAAAGTGGGGAAGTGTTTGAGATAAGCACCTGACAGAACATGCAGAATAAACCCAGCAATGGTTTATTCTTAAAGCAATGGTAAAATTCTGCTATGCAGGAATAATGGTCTAGACCAAGTAACAAATAATACAGGCTTACTCTTTTAATTTTTTTTTTATTTAATTGCCTTCACATAACTTAACTAGCAAGTGATGATTGTGTCTGCTCAAATGTGGGGTGATACAGTCCATGTGTACCTGGGTAGCTTTACTATTGAAATCTGGAGAATTGGGTTTTGTGTTCTGATTCTCAAAACACTGAATAAAAGAAGACTGAAGTAATTGGATGACTGATATGTCCAGGTACCAGCAGAGATTAATTTTTTTAGCTTAATTTCTAAAGTTTGAGGTACTGAAATGCAACTGGACTTCAGTGGACAATTGTTCTAATAAAATAGCATCTTGATCCAGATCTGAGACTTGATTAGGAGAAGAGGTAGTCTAGAGCTATCAGCAGTGAGAGAGAGGAAAAGGAAGCACAGAAATCGGCTGTCTTGTCTTGAAGAGGAGGTGAAAGAAGATTTTTTTTTTTTTCCCCTTCTTTGTTTGATAAAAATCTCTTTGGTTAGGCTATAAAATGGCATACAGAATTATACTCTAGCTAAGCTGTGAAGAGGGACTGTCAAACTAGGTGATAGCATCTGAGTTTTGGACAAATGTCTATAGTTTTGTTACTTGAGGTTCTTGGCCCTTTTGTTTTGGTCCTGTTGCTTGCTATTAGAGGAAAGGGAAGGCAAGAAATCTTAATCATCTTAATTGAGTAACGTCAAGTAAGGAGGCACTACATGAGTTCTAATGTTGTCATACCATTAATTGTAAATGTAATGAGACTTTTATTTGAATGTTTTAGCATGCTGGGTGGTAGAATCTAGCAAAAATAAACTGTTGGAAGTGAACTGTAATTCACTAATAGTTTAATGAACAAACTGTCTGTCCTGCTATTGCAGGTAACTGGGCATTCCCCTGGGAACTCTTCCTGTGTGGGATGAGGTTTGGCTGTGTGATGAGCTGTTCTCCTGTACCACTGTAATTACAGCCTTGATGATTTTTGACCCTTAGATTAAAGGGACAGAGGTTTGGGGAAAGTTCCTGTAAATACCTTCTGTAAATTATAAACCTGCGTTAAACTCGTAACAGCTAAAACACTAGCCAGACTGACTTTTTTCTTCACACTTCTGCTGATGAATGAGTACTATCTGGTCATCTCTAAATAGCAGTAAAACTGGATCTAACTTTTAAAGGTCTGCAGACAAGGTTTTTTTTTCTCCCCTTAACTCCCTGGGCATGGCTTTTGCAGCTGGTGAACTAGAGGTGGTGTCAGACTCTTAAAGCTAAGAGGCAAGGAAGGTGAAAAGGATTAAGATGTGCAGCTGGGGAAACAAGATATTAGTTTCCTCAAAGGTGAGATCCCTCTGAAGAAGCGGTCCTCTGGTTCTCTCTGGCATATGGCAGGCCTTGGAAAAGAATAAAGGAGTGGTTAGCTCCCTTTTAACAAAGGAGGTTATAAAGTCTTAGAGCCTAGCCAACAGTGCAAAGAAATCAACGTCCTTTTTTTTTTTTTTTCCCTTCCTCTAACGTGGGTTTAAGACACAAAACCAGTGAAGGGAGAGGATGTATTAAATAAGGCCAGGAGGAAAGAAATGGTTGGCATTGCATGAACTTCTGAAAGAAGACTGCTTTTTGAGAAGTGTGTTGAGTTACGACTGCAGGCAGTCCTGGTGATAAAATCCTGACCTTAGTCACTGTTCTTAAAAAAAAAAAAAAAAAAAAGTGATTGGAGGAATTGCTTGCGAACAGAACTTCAAGGTTGGGGAAAAAAGTTTGTGTTTAGACTCTGAACTAGAGAAAGCTTTTTGTAAACTTGGGGAATCTTGGCTATACCTAACACAGCCAATTTTTAAAAGATTTAAAATAGCTGAAGAATATTGTCACTTACTGCACTGAAGGTGGGAAGGTCACAGCTGAGTTGGCACTGGCATCACTGAAACTGTCATGAAACTCAGCTGACACTTCGCAGTTGTGTGGAGGAAGTGAGTCTGTTGGGTTATAGACAGAATTACTGTTTTGGAGTTCTTGGGCGAACTGGCTTGCCAGGACAACTCTTCTCAAGAGAAAGCTTATCGTAAAGAGGTGTATTGTAGTTATTCCTCAAACTCGGAGGCTCAGCAGTGATGATGCTAACGAGTCATCAGCAAAGTTCCTTGTCTCAAACAAGCCATGTACTTTATTTGTCAGAATAATACAAAGTTTGTGCCAACACAAACGGTTCAACCAAACATTTCCATGGCTCTAACCTTTATGCCCCACAAAAATGCTGCTCAGGGTCCAGCCATTTGTGTTCCTCTTGGTGGTATCTGCAATGTGACCTTCAGGGCCAGCTGAGAAGCTTGATGCTTGTACAATGTATGTATGGCTCTTTCTTTTTTTTTATGCTCAAGTAAGTATTAGGCTTGTCTTTATTTCTAACAACAAAAATATTTCCAGAGTGGCAAGTATCCCACTTAAAAGATGCAATTCAGTACTCTAAATATAGGCCAAAGATGTATCCTTTCACTGTGATACATTTGACAACAAATTTCATTGTGTAGTTTATGCACTAAACAGTTCAGTTTACTTAACTCTTGCATGTGTTTTCAAGTGTGCCAAATTCCCAGCCACTTGCAGGTAAACAGGCTTTCGAAAGAAAACTGATGCTTTCTGGACTACCTCTTTTCCTGAAAGTAGCCTATAGGTTCTTGTATCACTCTCGCTGAAAACTGGTTTTGTGCTTAGCTAAGTAAGGAGGGCATATCTTTAAGACTTCTTTGCTGTTTTATCATGTAAGAGCATCTTAGCCTTGGAGTTGTATGTCTAAAAAGAGATGGTGAGGTATTTTTGGATTTTGCTCATAATTGGGTCTTGAGAAATGAGTGAAAAGGGCACAAGGCAAGACAGTCATCACGTCTGCCTGGAATACTGTTGGCGATGGAGTGGATGTCCTACAGCAGTCAGGATTGTAGGGAAATGAATGAACTGCTGACAGCCTTGGGTAGGAATGTGGTGCTCCAAATAGGCAAGTGGCAGAGTTCAAAGGAGTATGATGTGGTCAAAATTGTAAACACTGAACAGGAGATATGTATTTAACCAATTCTTTCTGTTGGCTTGTAAATATGAACTAAAGAGGAGGAAACTTGAGAAATGAGGGGAAGAGGAACAAGCGCTGCAGCGGTACGTGGTCAGGGAGAAGTCGGTGTTCAGTGGAGGCACAGCCACCGAGCGCACGCACGCGTGAGGCGAGATACGAAGCAGGGTCGGCCACTGGCCCAGCGAAGTCTCGCGGCGTGGCTGAGTGAAGCTCAAGCCTGGTGCTCTGGTCCTGCAGCCGTGTCTTGCCGGTCGAATCGCCGCTCCCGCTCGTTACGCGTGGGGAAGGCGGCGGGGCGCTGACCGGGCNGGGCTGCCCCCGCCCCGCCCCTCGGCGGGCAGGTTCCCGCCCCTCCGCCAACAAAACAAACACGGCCCGGCCCTTTCGGCGGCCCAATGGCCGCCCGCGGTCGCCGAGGTCGCCCCGTCCCGCGCCCGCTGCCGCCAATGGGGCCTCGGCCTGAACGCCTTTGTGGGGGGCCGGGGCGGGGCGCTGCCGCCGTGTGATGCGGCTGTTGCGCGGCGCCGCTATTGGCCGGAGGCGCGGGGGGCGGGCGCGGCGGCGCTGGCAGCGGGCCGGGGCGGCGGTGACGGGGAGGTGCGCGCCGGCCGGGGCGATAATGAGGACCGAGATCTCCACGGCGGCGGCGTTCGTCACCCGCCTCCTGCGGGCCGCTGGCGGTGTTGGCGAGGAGCAGCTGCGGTGCTTCCGGGAGTGCCTGCAGGAGGCACTGCGCGGTGAGCGGGGGCGGGGGGGGCCTCCCTGGCCCGGCCGGTCGCCGCTGCCTCTGCCCCGCGGGGGGGTCCGGCGGAGCGCAGCCTCTGCGGGGCTAGAGGGCGGTGGGGCTCCGGGGCCGTGGTAAAGCTCCTCTTTGTTCCCTCCCGCAGAGCACTACAGGCACCACTGGTTCCCCCTGGTGCCCTCCAAGGGCTCCGGGTACCGGTGCATTAGGATCAACCATAAGATGGACCCCTTGATAGGAAAGGCAGCGGGGATGATTGGACTGAGCCACGAGAGACTCTTCCAGCTCTTACCCAGCGAATTAACTCTTTGGGTTGACCCTTTCGAAGTGTCCTATCGCATAGGTGAAGATGGGTCTATCTGTGTCCTTTACGAAAGTCCCCAGCCTGGTGGGAAGACAAACAAACTGCTGGAGAGTAGGACCAGCTGTAAGGAGGAGTGGAGAATTGGCAGATCCAGCCCTTCCAAGAATTACAACGTGATGACAGTTTCTAGTTAAAAATTGCTGTTCTTTGTACAATGACGTATGTATCCCAATCTCATGGTAAACTTAGGTGTAACTGATATTTTTGGGGTTTAATTTTTTTTTCACCATATAGTCATTAAAGTTGTGGTGCTGCCAAGTTCTTTGTGGCCAAGGGCTAATGTATAAAGCAGTTTTTTTACACTGCATGTAACTTTCTGGATTGTGTACTGTAAATGCACTGTACAGTCAGTTGATTGTTCTACACATTTATATTTTCAAAGAAGTTTTGGCTATTTGTAATAAAAAGCAATATTGTAGCACTCTTTATGATGGATTTCAGTCAGGATTAAAATTTGCTAAAACATTCCTCAATTTGCAGAGCAAGGAGGGTGGGAAACGGATCTAACAAGCTGCACATAAATCTTTCCAGTGACTTGTCTTCAGAGACTTCTCTCAGGGTCATTCAAGTTTGGCTGTGAGGCACAAATCACAAAAATAACTCTTAGTTTTCTTTTTTCAAAGCATGCATTTATTTGAGGGCTGGATTCCAGCATGCCCCAACACTTTGACAAAAAGAATTGGGGAATTAATTTGTCGTGTTATTTCTAGTCATTGGAGTAGAACAATAAAGACTTGCTCAAACTGCTTTTGACTTGGTGTTTCTGCCCCTCCCCCCCGCTTCCCTCCCACCTTTTTACATTGCTCTCAAAGCTTGCTCTAGCTATTTCTAATCGCAGATAGCTTCACAGTTAGAAAGGTGTAGCTCTGAACATTCATCTTTATTTCAGATCACCACAAAATGCTTAGTTTTAGTAAAGCTTGCTGGCTGTGTCCAAGTAGAGTTGAATAGTCTCTGTAGAGCTGTGTGGGTTTTTTTTCAGTGTGTGCTGTATCAAACTGAATGGCAGCAAAAGTACTCTTCTAACATTTGATCTATTGCAAAAAATGTTTGAGTTTATTGGGAAATGAAGTTTGCATTTAAAACTTCAACTTAAAACCATCTAGGAAGCTAGAGTGAAACACTGATCATCAATATTGTGTCACTACCTTGACTTCTCTGGAAGGTAAAAACCTGCCATTTCTGGTGTTACATTGAGTTCTTTCTCTAGTGTCTCTAATATCAGTTGGGTACAAGTTTAGTAAAAGTATCAAATACAGTGGATTTGATGTAATAATAAAACTTTGTGTTGCTGGTTTATGTGGAGACTCTTACTATTGATATTCCAGTAAAGGATTCAATTTACAGATATTGTGATTCCTATTCTAAGAAGCAGTGGTTTGTAATCTAGCTATAGAAGACTGCATAGTGTCTAGCATTGCTGTTTTTTTGGTAGCCTGGTGTTCGAGCACAGTTGAATACTTGATGAAAGAGAGCTTTGTCTAGTGTTAGTATGTCAGCAAAAAAAAAAATCTCTTGCACTATGTCAATAACATGGTAAAACATACAGTGAAGGAAGGGGCAAGTCTGGTCTAGCGAAGGGGTGGAACTCCAGCTCCCATAAAGAGGTTTTTTTTCTTTGTTTGCATAGAAAAAGCTGTGGCTTGCTTCTTGCTGTTTGCCTTATTATCTTGGAGGCAGGCTTATCTAGTAGTATTTGTTTAATCTGAATAAAATGTATAGTGCAATTTTCGTAGTAATTAAAACTTTGTAAAAATTGATTGTGTCCTTCTAGTCTATCACTCCCAATAAATAAGTTTCTGGGTTACTTTAACAAACGGCTGTTAAAGGTCTTGCGGCAAAGTGGCAAATTGCCTTTTTATTATACAAGATTGAAAATCTGTTCTCGTGACATTGCTTTATTCTCTTGGGGAGACAGTAACACGTTTGGCTTTTTTTTTTTCCTCCAATAGAATTACCTGCACTGAATGTTTATTTCCTTAGGACCTCCAATGGACATATTTGACGCATTTGTCAGTAATTGAACAGAGTAACTTTAAATCTGCTACGGGTGAGATGCCCTCTTTGATTTAATTTCATTTGAAAGATAATTGGCCTTGCTGCACATTATATTAACAGCCTGTCTGAAAAGATGTAGTATAAAGTTTTTAGCTTAACAGTGGATTTTATATAGCAGTAAACACTTGAAGTGGAATTAAAGGTGAAATGGGATGCAGGGTATGATTTCCAGCTACTGGGCGTGGTTTGACATGAAGTAGGGTACAGCAGGTTTTTTAGATGTTCTTTTCTTGCCTGGTGTCTTGGTGTAAGAGTAGAGAAGAGCCTGGATTAATCCCAGCCATGGTGAATTCTCTTGTTTCTCATTTATTAATCCTACCATATTCAATGGGCTATTTCATACGTATCCTCAAGTATCCTATGCTCTCTGCAAGTTTGGTATTTATCACTGAACAGGACATTTTTGTTAGTGTAATTTAAGTTCAATTTCTTATACTTAAGCTACAGGCATAGAGTTGAAGTTACTCTGCAGACAAGCAGGTGGAGGAGACTGGGGAGCTTGAAGAAAACCCAATGAAGCAAATAAAATACTTGAGCTGCAAGTAAATACACTGTAATATCTGTGACATCTAGAATGACATTCCATTGCTTTAAAAAAATGTCAAAGACCTACTAACAGTTTAAAGACTGTTCTGAGGGAATAGAGCCCTCAGTAGCAAGCCAAGGAGGCTGTTATTTGGAGGAGGTAAATAAAATTAACTTTGTATTTTCCCTAAAAGGTGGTAAGTTTTGCATTCTGCCACCGCAACAAACAAGCCAAAATCTTAACGTATTTAAAATGATGTACTTGTCACACAAGACTGACCGCACCTGATCAGTCATGATTTAGAAGAGAATGGTTTGGATTCTGTAGGAAGAATTATTGTATGCTAGCCTCCTTGAAGCAGTAAAAATATATGGAGGAAGGGTATATTTGTTTGTTCTCATGCCTGTTTGTATGAGGATGGGTTAACTGTTGGATAAGTAAAGGTGAAGGAAGAAACGTTTATACAGGGGAAAAAAAAATACATTTGCCTGTTTCTCCAAAACGTTGCCTTGCTGCGAAGACAATTAAATAACATTTGTCTTTCTGAGTTGTAAAATCCAAATGAGGTAGGTCCCATTAGTTTATATAGCCTGACCACTTATGTACTGCAATTCCTATATATCGTACCCCTGACTCATTATTCGCACCTAAGAATACAGAGGTGTATAGTTTTGATGTGAAAATTTCAAGAGATAAGGGTATTGTCTGTATTTGTTTCAGATTCTATTACCTTTAGTGTTAGGTAAGTTCAAATATGAAATTTGGTGTGTTTAAGTTTAATTTCTAAACATTGGTGTCCCTATTTCTTTAGCCTCAAGATGAAAGAGCCTTTCAGTACTGTGTCTTGTATGCACTTTATACTACAATCAAATTAAGTCTGTTTTTTATTTAAAAGATTAAAAAGATTAAGCTTTTTAAATTTGAGCATAAATAATTTTCTTTTAACTGGGATTTACATACATGCTTTCTCCAAACACTCATTCCATTTTTTTAATATGTGCATGAGAATGTGTTGTCAAGAAATGAGTGCAGTGAACCAACTGATCCAGATCACACTGTTCCCACCATTATTTGCCATTCCACCAGCACTGACAGTACTGTGTGATTTTCACTTCACTGAGAACAATGCAAAATTACTTCAGATCTAGTGCTGACATGACTAAATATGAGGTTTTTCACTTAACTAATTCTTAATTCACATAATGCATTCTTCACTGTGTTATTTTTATTTTGTCTAGAATGCCACGTTTTAGGTGAAGCACCTTCTGAAAGCCTAAATAGTTAGTGTTATTGCAATTACTCACACAAAGGACAAACTCCAGGTTTGTTTAAGAGGATAGCTTTTCTATAAAACCATGCTCACTGGCGTTAATGATACTGTTCTCCTTTTAATTATACTTCTTACTATGAAGTGAATTAATACTTCATTAATTAACCTTCCTTTTACATTTAATCCATGATTAAAAGTGTTCTAACTCTCCTGCAATTATTAGTTGTTACTTTTTTATATTGGGATATCTGTTCTGGAGAAATTTTCTAGTTATTCCCACATGCATCAGAGACAGACATTGGGATCCTGCTGATATCCTAAGGCAGTTCTCTTGGGCATTTTTCTAGGCCTTGTGGTTATGTTTTTCCTTATGAAATCCTAAAAGTGATTATCTTGATATTATCTGTTTTAGTCATAAGTATATTGGAAGTATTTCATTATCCTCATGTAGTACAAAGTTATCTGCATTATCAAATACAGATAGGCAATATTTATTGAACACTTACAGCTTTTTGCCTCACTTTAGCAATTTTACCATCTTCAGCTTTTCAGTACTAGAATTCATTTATGTGCTGATGTATCTTAAAAGGTCACTGCCTTTGCATCACTGTTTTTCTTAGCTATTTTAACCATGGATTTTCCTTTCGCGTTTTTAGCTTCCTTCAGATTTTTCTTTTATTTCACAATAATCTATGTATGTTGGCTTTTTTCTGTTTCACCCTCCTCCCCCCCGCCACTGGTGTGGTAAGGGGTGTGACTCAGAACTTTGATCTCATCTTAATTTCTGCCTTATGTTGCATCGGTGTAGCATCACTACAGTCATCAGTTTGGCTTTGTGCGATTCCTCCAGGCTGATGCATATTGCCATGGCAGAGTGGGAAGACATACATGTATTGTTGGGTTCATAGAAGCATTCTGGTT
>VYZW01031327.1:29200-44002 GCA_013401315.1 Balaeniceps rex | reverse complement strand
TTGCTGGGGACTGAATTTATTCCAGTAATAACAAGTGATATTTTGCTTTCCATTATAAGGCTATGTAAAATTTTCATTGAGAAGCAAACTGCTGATTTTAGCTTGTAATTTGGGTAACTTCTTGGGGGTGCAATATATTTTAATTGAAATGGAATTGCATAAAAGAATCTTTCATCTCCTTGGGAGAGTCAGTTTGCACTGTGAAATTCAGCTGCCCCTCATTTGCAATCAGTATGACTAATAGATCTCTAAAAAGTGTCAGGAAGCAATGAGAATGCAAATTAAATTGTGATTTGTGACAAACTTGTTTTTATCATTATTTTAAACTATTTGCCCCCAGATAATTGATGGTAATATATGTGTAGCCTCATTAGCAGAAGCTATATATTATCAGTTATTCTCCCCAGTAGTTCTTAAAAATCCAAAGAAACAAGAACTGTAAAAGAAGATAAATGTCTGTTCAGTTAAATTAAACAGCAGATCAGTCTTGAGTTACTGACACAGTTGCAAATATCTCTCCTGATAAAATAATTTTGTTGTGCTTTAGTAGGAAGAAGAAAAATTGTATTACGAAATGGTTCTATAATGTTTCAAGCACACCTCTCGTGCTAAATAAATACCCGGCTTAGAAAACTAAGTTTGTAATCCTGGAGATAGCCAAATATGAAAGTTCATCTTTGAATCGGAGTACATTTTTAAAAGAAAAATGCATGTATAAAAGTATAAATGCAGTCTTTGTAGATGCTGTGATGCAGCAGCTTTGAATATGAACATAAACTCTCATAAACTTTATTTGTAGTTCAGTAGTAGCAAGTACAATCAACTTCATAAAGCAATTTTTACTATAGAGTTTTTGTGGCTGCAATATGATGTTTGGGATGATGCAGTGTAGAGCCCAGTCATGCAGACTGTTGTTAAATTGATCATCTTACACAGCTGACATTAGTGACTTTGGCCTCAGATGACTGATATTACTTCTGTGCACCATTCCCAGGATTGTCTCCTACATGAATAAAAAATGAACAAACATGCAAGAAAACTGAGGAAAAAGGTAGGTTGTACCAGAAAATACTTCTTAAACTGTCTGAACACTGAGCCCCAGTTCTTCCAGTAGTTCTAGGTAGTCAAGAGAGAATGCTGCACAGAAGCAAGGTCGTTGTATCATCAAACTACTAAACTTACTTCATTTTACACTGAGTGCCAACATGGAACTTTATTTCTTTGACTGGGGCTCTGAGGAGGAAAGGAACTTGCCTGTTATTTATAAATATTTATGAATATTCACAAATACTTAGAAATCACGTTATTTGCAAGACCTAAGCTTTATTTTGCATGTTGCATATTGGAGAGTAAAATACTAATGAGTATTCCTAGTGTACAACATCTTTATATGCAATTCTATTTTAATAACTGTACATATGTATGATATGAATATGCAATTGACACTTTGCACTAGTCCCCTACATATCATTTATACAGCATCATAAGCATTAAAACAGCGTTATGTCAATGTTTCTGTTGCAAATGTGCAACCTGAGGGTTAGATTTGCGTAAAGGCACATGTAGGAGTGATGGAAAAGAATATAAACTATAGTGGTTTACGCTTTTAAATATTCTTGGAATGGATTACAACAAAAGCTGACCCCTTAGACTTGCCTTCTCTTACTCTGTGAATTTGGATTATCATGTATTATTAGGAAGACTGTATTTCTAAGGTTGCAGAAGTATAAATGAAAACAGAATTCTTCTAATGTGTATGATGAGATAACATTTTCTTTAGTGCTCAAAATAACATGTTACTCATACAAGTCCTTTCTTCTGGGAAGTATGCTGGGTTTTTTTTCTGATATACCAGAGGTCATCAAATGCATGTCTTGCTTGATTGCATGTTAAAGGTTGATACATGGGTTTTGTCAAAGGGTTTTTCCTCTGGGAGAGGAAAAAGATGTACAAATGTGTTGGGAGAGGGTCGTCTTGTTCTTTTTGCCCCACAGTGTGATGGGCTGATTCTGAAACCGAAGGCGTTGAATATGTTGATGTGGATTGTGAGCTAATTTTTCAACGGGTTGAAGTATGCATGCTAAAACATCAGTCAAGAGTAATTAAATATGTACTTGAATTTAGTAGTAGTGCTGAACATTTAATGTGGAATTAGGTTTTATTTAATGTGTATGGAGGTTTTGCTGAACAGAATTAATTCAGAGTCATGAACTGCAGTATTTATGGAACACTTGATTTTATCACTAATCTTTTCACTAAATTACATTTAGTTAATATCTCTGACAGTCTTCAGTTAGATTTTTTTTTTCTTTTTTTTCCCCTGCCAGTGACTCAGTGCTACACATTTTAAGTAAGAGAAGGTTGTTGCTTCTATAGAAGTCAGTAGAATTACTCCCATGTTTAACATTAAAAGCCTTTTGGCTTAGGCCTAGATGAACATTTCAAGCACTTGCACTGTTTAACTGAGTCCTGTGTATTACCTTCATGGAGCTCCTTTTAGTTTCTGAAGTATCAAATGAAGATTTAATTGTAGCCAAAACCTTAGCTGTTCTGTACTGTATGCATGTGCTATATGTCTTGATGGTATATTCAGGGAAAGCTGTGTGTATTTTCTAAAATAAAGAGATACTTTTTTTCCCACAAGCCTTTAACATTGATTCTTTTTCTAAATGTGTTCTAAAACACTGAACACTCTGTGGAATGAACACTGAAATAAGAAGTCTGGGAGCAAAAGTTTGCTGAGGTTAAAGGGCTTCTTTTTAGCTGTGATCCAGAGTAGGCTGTGCATCTATCTCAGTTTATGTGACTAGAAATTGGAAGAAAAGACCATACAAGACAACTTCTTGTAGCCCTCTCCTCCTTCCTTCTTACCTTTCAGTGCTTTCTCTGTCCTTCAAATAATCTTTCCTCATTAAATTTGCTAAACCTTTGCATCGACATGAAATGAAAAGAGATTAATGCTTGTTTATTGGCAGACACCGTGTCTTGACAATGAACGTAAGAATTGGAATAGTAATCAGCACTGGATTAAAAAGGGAAGATTAATCCAGAGCTTTTATGAGGCATTTGTTTCCAGCCTTATTACAGCTCTTTTGTTTTCGTACCAGATTGGCAAGTGTAACGCTATACTGCAACGTAACTTTTGTATTCTATTCTTAGCCGCAATAGTATTTTAAATTACCTGGAAGTTACTTTTGCAAAGAGAATTATCTGTTCCAGTATCACTTCACAAAGATCCATAGTTGAGAATATTGAGATCTGGTATCAGCTTTGTTAACTAAGTGTGGGGAGCAAACAGTTACGCTTTTGAAAAAAGTTACCTGTAACATATTCAGCATATCAGTCAGGATCCTAAAAAGCCATGTAATTTTTTTTCTATACCTTCTACTAATATGTTTTAGAATATTTGCATGTTTTGCAGCACTTGTTTCCTTTGGTGATTACTTCAATATTTCTGAAGATTGGATTTTTTGGGGTAGCAGTGCTGGGTTATTGTTCTAGTAACATATCTCCTGGTGTGGTTCATTGCCTATAAACTAATTATTTAACATGTTGCTGTGATGAACTGCACATTATTTCTGCTGCTTCAGACACCTAACTAAACAAATTAAAGCTGGAGTTCCATTTTCAGCAACAGCATCTAAGCTTTATGCCTGTATCTGCAGCTAGTTTTATTTTTACTTAAAACTGCCAATGAATTAGTAGCCCTAAAATATATCCTTTGGTCTTTTTCCCAGTACGTATCTTTCATTTATTATACAGTCGTCTCCTGTTTCATGCTTAGTTTCCAATTTTTAACCTTTTTTCCATGAGTATATGCTGAAGTTTTTAATTGGCATTTGATTATCTTTTTGTTTGAAATTCACTGAGTATCTGAATTAATGTGGTTGTAATCAAACTGTTCTCTGGGTTTTCCCATATTGTTCTTTCCTATGTGTGTCACATCAGTGATGGCTCTCACCTTGTCCCACCAACATTTTTCAGTAGTTATTGAATGTTTTCCCTTTTTCAGAGGAATGGGAGGCCTAAAGAGGTAGTGTTCGTTATGTAGAACATGCAGAGGGTTACCATTTACAGGCTATAATCCTGTGTTCTGACAAATGTTTCACTGTGCTGCAGAAAAATGGGGAACTGAAAAACTTGTATGCAAAATCTAAAGGTAGTTGCCCCTTTTATAAGAAGACAAAGCTGAGCTTACTTTTTAACGATTAACAGTCTTGGGGGAAATTTTTTTCCTACCTTCGTGCTTTATTTATGGAGCTATTGTTTGCATCTTTATACTTTTGGAAGAGGGACTATTTTTAATATTTTTATGTAATCCACTTGGTGCCTTTGTGGACATCTTCATATAAAAACAAATAAAGCAGCAAGTCACTGTTCTTTCTCATGCATACTGTATAAACTCCCCATTCATATAAAAGGGTTCCTGTGTATTTGTTGTAATTTAAATGACTTATCAGTAACACTTTTTTTACTTGAGACATCACGTTTGGAATGATTACTTCAGGAAATTGGTGGCAGAAGAATGGTTACTTTTGGTAAAGGTAAATATTTGGTAGAGCCAAAGATTCTAGTTCTTCACTTCTGCTAGAGTTAAAATATCTGTGAAATCAAACGGGTATTATAAGTTGGCAGTAATAGGAAGGAGTGGGGCTGAAAGTTTGATATCAAGAAAGGACAATTAACTTTCTATCATGCATCATGGTCTAAAAGAACAGTATGGTGCTTGTGAAAGATTGCTGTCATTTCACTTTACTCCTAGTATGTACATGGACATGCCTATCTTTTGAAGATCTTGTGAGTATCCTCAACAACTTGTAAAGCTTATCTATGTACACAGATAACAAAACATAATAAAGCTACACCATACTGTCCTTCTAGAATACGATATAGCAAGAATACTCCAGCAGAAATGAAAATATATCTCATTCAGTTCAGCACCTTTGGTTATGAAATAAAAACATCACTTCTAAAATCTACTGTTAGTAAGAGAAAATTCCTGATAGATCAATCTATATATGTGTATTTTTTTTCAGTTAGCTCTTTGCTCTGTCATTATGTTCCAGTGATCTCTTGTATCTGTAAAGTGATAACACGTAAGCAGGATTACTTGGCATTCAACTGAAACATGGTGTTGTCGATCTCGCAGAGTATCCCCTGCAGAAAGAGCCCAATGTGGTAAAATGACGCTTGTAGGCAGATGGGGGGGTGGGCAGGAGATAGAACTGATGGGGAATAAAAGTGACCAGGAGATTCAGACTCTTCTCAAAACTCAGAAGGGCCCTTGGGAAATGTTCATGAACTGGAAAGAATACATTTTGGGGAAGGCTAAAAGCTCAGAGGATAAGATCCATGTTTGTCCTTTTACTCTGAATGATCACAGAGTGATCCTTATATAAGGATCTTCTAATAAATCATTTTTACATGGCATCACACCTCTTGGGGGTTCTGAGTTGTCCAAGAAGGTTAATATATGTGTAGCTTGTATAGCTATACAGAGTACAGATAAGTACCGGTTAGGCTGTGTTCCTTTTTTGAATAATTGCTGTGAGCAACTTCTGGTGAGTCATATTTTCGCAGGTAATATAGGTTATTCCTGAAATGGCATTTTTTCCCTTTGAATCAATGTGGATCTGGTCTCCTGTAAAGCCTCTTTACACAATTGTGTTTAATAGTGTCATGCCCTTGATAAACAATTAGTCATGGTATGATTTTCACATCATAATAAATTATGTTCTAGGACTAATCTCTGAAACGCAATTTGCATGCAAAAATAACAGTTCAGGCTTATGGCCTTTGATATTCTGCACATTTCTTGTTTTGTTTGCTTCTGTTTTCCTTTCTTCCACTTTTTAAGTGCATCTTTGTAACTGCCATCTGTATGCTCATTCCTAATTTAAGTTTTTCCTTTTGTTTGTTTCCATTGACTTTTAACCTCTTCCTGTGCATCTAAGGTCTCCCATCTGAGCATAGACACTGAAATAGAGTGGCGTAACTTTCACAAGTGTTAAGTGAATGCAGAGCCTTCCGATTTGAATGGGAATTGGAACCGATCAGCCCTTTGAAAATGAATGAAGTCAGGGTTGTCTAAAGGAAGTATGGAATTGTGAAGCCAAGGTAATTTAAGTAACCCGAGTGACCCGTGTTCTTTAAAATACTTTCTGCAGTCAAGATAATGGAATAATGACAGAGTCATTATAGCTTTAACTTTCGCAAAACCAAATTATATTAACTTTAGACCAGTATCCTGAGGGAACATGAGGCTAACAGACCACACAGGGATATGGAAAGTACTTATGCATAGGATCCCCTGGCCTTGGCAAGTAAGGAAACCTGTGTGTAAGACACACAACAGCAATAAAGGTAATGACCAGTTCTTTGGAAAGGTAGAAGAGGGACAGTCCGCGGGAGGGAAGAGACATGATGCATTCCATTGTAGGTACACTTGTGCCTGGCCTCGTACCTTGCATTGGTGACTTAAGTCCCTGGCTTGACCTTGGACTGCCCCATCACTACAGATAGCCTGGCAATCACCAGCCGGGGCCATCCCTGGTCATTGTCACCAGACCTGCTCTGCTCTTCTTGCTCAGGTACTGTAGGACTGCACCCCTTAATGCTGTGCCTTGCTGGGGTGCCTTGCTGTCACCCTAGCTCCTGGCTAGCCTTCCCTTGCAGAGCAGCCACTCTTGCTTGCTCCCTGGCTGCTACAGCGCAGCTGGGGCAGGGGCAAGGACAAGGACCTGAGCTGAAGTGCAGCTCCTGAGCCAGCAGCAGAGGTCCAAATGTGGCTTCTTGCCAGGTGTACCTCATCAGGCTTATCCACCAGGTCCAAGGCCACGCAACTGAGCTGCACGTAAACTTCTGGGGGGCTGGGGAGAGCTTGCAGGGGAGGATTACTGAGAAAGATGGGTGGCGGCTGGTCAGAGCTATTACAGCCTGTCCATGCACTCAGGGCCCTGAGTGCAGTTAATCTGTAAGAGCAGATGAGGAGGAGGGGACACTTTAAGAAAATATGTAACTATCTGGGGTTTTTTGTTGTTTTTTTAAATGAATGTTGTAAGAATACTGAGACTGCAAAGTCAGTCACTCAGAAGTTAGCTCATGTCAACATTAATATTACATGTGTACATTAGCAGAAGTTTAGATTTTAATCTCATTGAGGCTAAAAATACAGCAAAAGATACATCTTTAACTTCAGGGTGACCTGTTATCCGATACTGTTTCCCACTAAATTCTCCATGATTGTTTCAATGCTAATGCTTCTTAAGGAAAAAGTTTAATCTTTAAGGAGATAAACCAGCATATTTTTCAATAATCTTCTTTCAGAAGTTTTTTAAATTAACTTTTTAAACAAAGAGAGAACAGCAAAAATCTCCATCAAACGCTTCCATTTGAAACAAATAGTCCCATGGAATAGCTGATCAGGAACACTACGAAGTTTCAGTAAAATTACAAGAAACTTAGAACTAAATAATGGGAAGTTTTTGAGCAATCTCTTTAGACATGTCTGTCTATAGTAATGAACAGGAGGTAGAAAGTAGATTCAGAGCTTCTCCTTTTAATTAATTATCTCGGATCTCCAATCATCTGAGGAGTGTGTGTTTGCTGCTGCTATACTATATAGTGCAACAGCAAAAAACCCCCAAAACCCAATCCTGTAGATTTTGCTGTATGCGGTATGTGAGATGTAAGTGGAGAGGGGAAAAAAAAAACCCCACCCGATAGTATCTCCTCAAACCAGCAGATGAGGTTGTTTCCCATTACATCCTAGTTTGCAACACTGGAAACCCCTGGAAACCTGTAACTGTGTGACAAACTATTAATATTGATCAATTGGGTTCTTAGAGAAGAGCAATTCAGAGTTTTTATCATCAGTGCTACTTTTATGACACATCCCGAAGTAAAGTAGATCAAGCAATTATGTGAACAGCATTTACCTTCCTTTTGGCAGTGCAAAGTGAGAAAATGGAAAAACAGCCCATTTTGTTTACATAAAAATATACCTACCTTGTAATTAGTAGTTTTGAGATTTGCCAATCTCTTTCTGTCTCTCTTGCTATCTGTCTGATATTGATAGATTTGCTTTATAAAACATACTGCTCNCCCCCCCAAACGTTTGTATCCATTACTGTTCCTGCTTTTGTCAGATTATCTTCCCTTTCCAGACAGTTATTTCTAGCTGGGGGACAAATATTATCATTTAAATTATTTTTGGTCTGTCTGCTGTCTTTGTTTTGTGTTGGGTAGCAGGATTGCTCTAATGGATTTTACAATTATGTTTCTAGTAGCTACAAGTGTATCTTTTGTCCCTGATCTTTAATTGTAATTAAATGTCTATCTCCAAGTATGATTTTGTACATGTCTTTTTTTGTGCTCTAACTTAGTATCACAGATTCATAAATAGGTTCAAAACCAGCCATCAAGTAGAAATCAAGGTATATTTTTTGAATCTATACATTTAAGGCACATGGATTTGTACCTTCCAAGGTGCAAAGCCTTGTCTGAGAAGGGGCTTTACTGCTCTTTGGGCCTGATTCTAAGAAGTGTAGAATTTGATCTAGAATATACGCTCGCTCAGTCATCTTAAATTTAATTCCTCAAAAAGCTTGACTTGAGAGATCTAGAACATCTCTATATATTTCGGTATATTTATTTTCCTGTCAGTTAGGAATAGTTCTTGTTTTCCAAGCAACTTGGATTTTTTTTTTTCTCCAGAAATTTATTGGAAAGGTGTGAGATGTATACTCGTTACTCATAATCATGCATTTGTTTTATTGCAATGAATATTGTTTTACACTTGGTTTTGGCAAGCATTCAGTCAGGAAGATCTTATAATCACTTGTTAAGTACCTGCTTCATTCCACTTTAATCAAGAGAATTGTAGATTGTCACCTTTGAAATAGCTGTTTTCAATCAATAAAGCATAGTTTAGTGGCATGCTTTATCACTGACACTCTGATAACGCAGATCATTTCAACTCTCTTTTAACGTGGGTAGATCTAGCAGTAGAAGGATGGCAGGAATCTAATACGTGGGGTTTTTTTCTGGGGGAGGGGAAAAAACCCAACAACAACAACAAACTCAAACAAAAAACCAACCCCCAAAAGCTGTAAGTGACAGCTCATGGACTGCTCAATGAATGAGAGAGTTCTCTCTCCCAAAACGTTCCTCTGATGTGCTCTCTACTGCTTTTTCAGAGCACACCCAGAAGTATCTGTTCATTCTGTGCGTTTTTTCTTTCCTTGAAAGGTCCCCCACACGTTCATCCTGCTAGGAGGTTCTGCAGCACTGCTAAAAGTACAGTTTCATAATCAGCTTAATCTGATCTGAGAATAAGCTAGCAACAAAATGGCTAATCCTGCACTCCCCAACGTTTTTGGTTGTGTTCCCATTCCTTCTTTAATGATGGCTGGAGGACTTGTGTGGCTATGCAATGTGTCACACTGGTTTGCTGAGTCAACTAAAGAATTAAAAAAAAAAAAAAAAAAAAGGGCGGGGAAAAAAAAATCCTACATGAGAAAACCTGACAGTTCATTTGATGAATAATCTACTCTAATGTGCCACATGGGTGTAAATGTGCTAAGGGCAATGTGAAGAGAAGGCACAGGAATATACGGCCAGATTTGAAAAGGAGAACAAGATCACCCTTTTGAGATAGCATAGTGTTTATATTAGCTTCTCTGCTTGTGAAACTGCATTGTATCTGTTTATGTATTGGAGATGACAGATAAACTGAGGTTTAAAATTTGAGAAAATGTCTCTTGAAAACATAGGTTCTGTTTATTGATTTCAATCATTATGATTCCAGTAAACTAGGTTTTTCAAGGGAGTTGGTCAGGGCGGGGGGGGGTGCATTCATTTTGTGTGCTACCATTTCAATACAGAGATAACTCCAAAATTATTAGCACTACAGTCAATAAAATGTGGTGTGTATGAATTTAAGGAATTATGTCTTTTAAAGTATTTGATAGCTGTGTCAGGGAACATAAATCTGAGTTTATCAGTAAGCATACAAAAGAAACTGCTGCTCAGTCCTTCTGTACCATCCCCAGATATTGTTACGCAGTTTGGTGTTTCTGGTATAAACTGAAACGTAATGTGTGACCAGTTTACATCAATTTGTTATTTAATCTTCTGGAGACCTTGTACTCGGTGAACTAAAAGTTTTAACGCGGCAGGTTTCAAGGTTTTTCCACAGAAGTGCATTGCCAAATGATGGCAGTTTAGCTGAAAAACAGATTAATACATGTTCTCTTCCCTATTTAAAGATGGTCACACAAGTTTTGTGTCAAAAAGAAGTTTAAGATGTGTTCTCCTTTAACCATTAATAGGTCTGAGGACTAAACACAAGGTTAGGATATGTTTGTGATAGCAGCCAATAAGGTGTTTTCCCAGGGGCAGTTACAGGTTGCACAAGGGTGTTTGATGATGAGGGAATAGTATAACATTAACAGCAAAGAATCTGCAGTAAAAAGTGTTAGCCTGTCCTGAAAGAAGCAAAAATATTGCTTCTACATGACTTCTGACCAGGCTACTGAGTCTGCTCTGGTAGTTTGCTTTCACCTCTTTATGTAAAGAGCATTTTGTTTTCCAGTTGCTGGTATGTCACTTAATACAAGGCAAGACCTAAAAGCTCTTTATCCCTTTATCTTTCCTTCCTTGCCCACAGGATTAAAGGCTGTAAGAACAGACTTTAAGGAGGTGCTTAGATGGGGTTGGTCTTATTCCATTCTGCTTTAATACCCTGTCAAAGCTACTAGGATTTCACCACAGCATTCTGCTTTAAAGACCACCTACAGTTTCTAAGTAGATCTTGTTTTCCATGTATTTTCCCTTACCGGTCCCAAAAATTTTCCACAACACTGTTTTTCATTTGTTTGTTTCCCCCTCCCCCCCCCGCCCCATAATTAATTGTATTTTTTTCTCAATAAATGTTCAGGACTCCTGTGCATGGAAAACAGTATTTAATTATCTTGTCTATGTGTAAAAAAAAAAAAAAAAAAAAAATACAGTCTTGGCAATTTTTTGGACTGATATACACGGTACAGAGTTGTTATTTATGCTGTGTCTGTAACTTCATTGCCTCTCTCAGACTGTATGTAGCAATTAAACCTCTTAGTAGATACAATGTCTCTTTATTCACATCTGCAGCTGTTGATGGCTGGGTAAGTTTATGCAAGCTCTTGGCTGTTAACAACATATATGTGGCTTTATCTTTGTTGACCTTGAGTCACCTTTCTTGCTACTTTCTATTCCTGAAGCTGTTGACTCGCTTAGTTTCTAAAATACTTTACCGTGGTTCGAAGTACCACATATGCTTTCTAAAAAAGCCATCAAATGACACACTCCAGTTCTAATCTTTTTTCCCTTTGTTGGGTCAGTGTTTCTCAGTCAGTCTGATATGGTGAAATGACAGTTGGAGCATGAGATTTCCTGAATTTCTAGTATGTGTATGAAACTAGAGAGATAAACCATGGATTCAAGAAAAAACTATGGCATGGAGCAGTAGTGTCATCCTTATAATAGAAAAAAAGCAAAGCTTTAAAATTTTAATGAGGTGTGAGTTAAATAAGTATATTCTATTTTTGATGGTCTGAGTATAATAAAAATATAAAACTGTCAGATAATCTTATTTAAAAATGATAATTGCATCTTTTGAAGAAAATGGTGCAGTAGTTGAAAAAAAACAGTATTTTGTAACACAATTTCATTGTCGTATTATCATATCCATTCAATATTCTTGGACTCACTGCCTTGAATTTGTGATTTTTAAACCTAATTTCTCCAGGCAAACATTTCTAGGTCCCAGGAATAGGATCTTTTGTGTCATGCTTACTCTTTTCATAAAGAACAAAATATCCTCTCTTTTATAGAAGCCTTTCATTTTAGGAACCTGGAGAACTAAGATGTAGCTATTATCACAAAAATCCTCATAAGCTTATAAGACCTGTGTATTATTGGCACCCAGTTTTATCATGAGTTTCAAGTAATGCTGTTTTTTTCCTCAGATCTGGATTTAATGAACTTTTTATAGCCACNCATTCTCATTCCCTGGTAAACTTACAAGTTGTAAAAGATGGCATATGTGAGAGTCTAATGTTAACAGCTCTGGGCCATGCCTGGGAAAAGAACACAGCAAAGGTTTAGAGGTGAAGTTGGGAGGGGAATCATGTTTTGGTGGGCTTTGGCAGAGTAATGATCTGTGTAGCAGGCATGACCCAGGGGAGCTGGGATGAATAAACTAAAGATGTGAAGTCAGTGTCATAGTTTAAATGCCATTTAAAACCAAGCAAAAACTACAGACTTGGGATCACAGAAGATAGGGTGGGAAGAAATTTTATATTAGTTAATGTATTGTTGTCTGTCTTTTTCATGTAGAGACAGGATCACTATTTTCTCATTTTTAGTTGCAAATCTGTTTGACAATAGCCTTATGTGCCAGTATTTTACTAGCTCATTCTTAATGTCATATGATCTGTGATCTTGGGCTACTGTATCTTTTATTTGAGAATATCTGCACAGTTAAGTATACTGTACTCACTGATTTAAAATCTGTAGATTATTTACCTTTTTTTTGTATCCCCAACACTGAAGAGTCCCAAGAAACAGGGTTTGTGACATAAAGCATAGCCACCTGATGCAGTTACAGGACCCAGAGAAACAGAAATGTATTTCAGGCCTGTGGTGCTCTCCTGACTCCTTCATGTTACATCAAAAACAAAGTGGTGAGGGGATTAAGCGGGAGCTGTAGAACTGAAGGTATGATTACCTTATGTGTTCCTGATGTAGTTTTAAACTAGTTTATTTATATATTAAAATACCATAGAACACCTGGTCATCTACTGAGATCCTCAGATGGATTTTGAAGGTTGCTGAGCTCTGTGCTAGCAGTCCTCAAGGTAGCTAATTAAAACCAATCCAGGTATCTCTACACAAGCTATAGTTACACCGCAAGACATAGCCATGTTGGTGGAATTCCAGCTAAGTAATACTTCGTCATTAATGGCAGAAAAGCTTAAGATATTTCAGTTCAAGCACATTGTGGATAATATCCAAAATGAGTAATATTTAAAAATGGATAATGCAGAGAGAAATAATACGTTAATAGGCTTTTGTCCCTCCAGTTTCCAAGTTTTCCAAATGTGTTTTCAGAACACCCCTGCAATGTGCCCAAGTGGTAGTTCTGCACCATGGAATGCCGGAGGAAAAGGTGAAGAGGGGAAGCGACCTGCTAGAGAGAGGGACTATGTTAAAACTTGGGTGTTCTCTAGTGTGTTTACCCTTGCACTCAGAAGCTCTACTTTATTTTTTTCCTCTGTAGGTGTACATTTCTCAGAAGTATGAAAGAACAGAAAATGAATCAACTTGCTACACTAGAGTTCCTTTTAAAATTGAGACAAACGAGTTCTGCCATTGTGAGACAATATATTATTTGCTTTTGTATTTCTCCATGTAAGCCTAGTAAGTGTCCTCATACCATTTCTCTGAAGTACAGTTAATTTTTAATGCAAGTATCATAAATACCACAATCTTACCCACAGTCCTGAGTGAAACTTCTTTATAACACTTCTAGTAAGTCAGCATAGTATGGTAAATTCTTGTATATTTTATATATCCACTTGTTGTTACACAACATAAAGAAACTTTGCAAACACTGAAGATGACAGAAACATACTTCAAACATCCCTCTGTCGTTATTTGACTGGATTAAGGGATCTAGAATTTAATCCTGTATTTGTGATCGGGAATTTGGGTATTTAGATAATTTGTCTTAAATTTACTGCACATAGGTGTATTCATATACAGATATGTGTGTGTTGAGGCACTTTGTGAAACTTTACTGAACTGTGTTGATAACTGTGAGGAAAACAGCTTAATGTTTTAGTAATTTTAAAAATGTTATGTATATTTCCATATTTATGCTTGCAACATCTCTATTTGAAGGATCTGGTGCACTGAAGCGCAGAAAGTTATTCAGAGATGCACTGACTACACCAGCAAACACGACGACTTTTTATATAAAAAATTTATATAAAAATCGGTAACCTTAAAAACAGCCTTAGCAGGAAACAAACCCCCAAAGATAAAACTCCACTCTTTTTTTTTTTTTTTTTTTTGAGTGTTTGATCATCGGAGTAACCTCTGTTGCAGGTGGAAACTCATTTTCTACAGTGCGGGATCTGAATACGTTATCTGGGCAACCAACAAAAGGGCACATAAAACGCACCTTGGATCTAGGTCGTCGTTTCTGGAGGAAGGTGCTTGTTTCCCCCCAGTTCTGCTCAGCGGCCTCTGAAAACCGGCCCCGAGGCAGCTGCGAGAAGGGCGCTGGGCTGGGCCGGGCGGGGCGGGGCTCTCCGCCTTCTTGGGCCGCGCACGACTCCGGCACCCAGCGAGTGCTGGGGCGGGGGGCGCCTGGCGATGGCGGGAGGGCCGCGGGGCCGGGGCCGGGGCCGGCAGCTTTCGCTGTAGAAGGGGCGCCCGAAGGGCCACTCCCGGGGCTCCGCCGCCTGGCGCGGCTGAGGGTGAAGGACGAGAACCGGAGCTGTGGGGCGTCTGTAGCGGCCGCCTGACGCGGACACCGAGGGCAGAGCGGCCTCCCGCGCCCCCTCCTCTGCGGCCCTTACTTTCTGCCCCGCTCAATGATGGCGGCGGGCGGAGCTGCCAGGCGCTAAGATGGCCGCCTGGCGCGCGCGCGGCGGCCGGGCCGGCGCCCCCGTCTCCCCTCCCTCCTCTCCGGCGGAGGGCGGGACTTCCTGCGTCGGGGCGGCGCGCAGCCGCGATGGTGGAGGCGTGAGCGCG
>VYZW01031327.1:3293-14552 GCA_013401315.1 Balaeniceps rex | reverse complement strand
TACCATCTGATAGCCTTACTAAGGCACAGTGCGGGCCAATTGGTTGGCCAAGTGCATCTGTGACTGAAAAGTTTTGTTTGAACTTTGCTCTGTTTCCTTTTGACATGTTCAGACAAGTAGTGTGTTCTTCTTTTGCCATATATCATTTTGGTCATTTTATCCTAGCATGCCTCTTCAGAAATGATTTGGTAATGAAAAAATACTGTAGTGAGTCCTGTGAGGGCAATTGGGTTTTCCAGAGTGGTGGTTGGAAGCTTGTTGGCTGGGAGCTGATTAATAGATAAACATCTACAGCACCCTTGAAATACTACAGAATCAAGTTACTGAATTGATGAGAAGTGATGATCAGATCACTCCATCACTGACCCAGTTGTTTATGAATATTTAAAGTGGGGATCCAAACAGTTGAAACACTGTAAAAATAACATACTGCATACACAGAGCGTACAGGCTCATCAGACCTGAGCTCTGTTATCCACGTGTAGGTCATAATGGGAGAAAAAGAGTAAGTGTCACCCAACAATCTTGTCAAATCTAGGTGATTATAATTAGTGTTCAGTTTATCTAGCTTGTTGTTGTGACACTCGCGCTGTTAAGATCTTGCAGGACAAGTTGAATCAAAACTCAGCAAAGTATCTTTTTACCTGAGAGTGTTTTCCAGATGTAGGTGAACTATGAGATTTATGCTGGCTTGAGACTTTTTAGATCTGGAAGGGGCTGTTCCTGGGTTTCACCAGCAATGTCTGAATCCGCATCTTGTTTTGTTAGTATTTTGGATTACACATTGTCATCTGTTTTGCTTTTCTCCTCCTGCTCTTTCCCTACATGTTAGTAATTAAAGATAACTGCAGTGCTCTCCCACTCAGCACTGTCCAGAGACAGCTTTCAGCCCTGAAATACGGACTATATCTGGTGCTGTCGTGCTACAGGAGGTTTTTTAATGGCAAGTCATTTGGTAGGGAAAAAGCTTAGATTCCATAAACCTGAAGTGTAACATTTTGTCTGCATTATCTTTGTCAGGGAATCTGAGTGTTAGTACTTTTTTGGTAGTGCTTTAAGTAGAATGTAGTCCTTTTTGGTGTGTCTCGAAAAGGTCCAAATGGAGACGCTGAGTGACTAAGAGAGAACTCCAGAAAACAGCTGTTTGTCTCTGCCTACTGTGGTGCCCAATTGTTTTTATCCACATCTTACCTGAATAGGCTGAAGTACGTCAGTGGGAGTAAATATCTTGAAGATCAAATATTTAGACTGACTAATCTGAGGCAAGACTATGTGTTGCCTCGCCTGGTAAGGCNTGATGTTTTTAGAATCTGTGTACTTTGAAAATATGAAGGTTTTTGAATTGTTACAAAATTTGATAGAAATTGTAAAAATTACAAAGATTAGGGTTTTGTTTGTTTGTTTGTTTTTTAAGGTAAACTATTTGGAAACCTGCTGCATTTGTCCCTGTGTTACGTGTTTAGTCTTTGGAAGTTTAGAAGTAGCAGGGTTTAGTGTGTATAAGTAGAGCTGTGTAGCTACTGCTGGTAACTGAGAAGTGTCTCCTTAATATTTTGTAATGCTGTGCTGATACTGTAAGCAGATGATTTCTAAGTGGGTCTTCCTTTTTTCTTTCCCCCCAAAGACCTTTGGCATAAAAATGATAGGGTGTTTTTCTGTTTCTTTGTTTGATGCTGTGTTTTACCAGATTTTCAGACCAGTGCTGTAAGCTAAGGGAGTATTTCCCCTGGTACACTTGGTGACTGGAAGCACAGAGTGGCTGCCTTGTTAAAGTGATGGCAAATCTGGGGTCAGACATTGATATACTTGATTTCAAGTTGAGTTAAATAACCATCTAAAATGCCTATTTTGCTTTTCCTTTTTTTTTTTTTTTTCTTTCTCAGATGAGGTAGATTGGGGAATCAGACAATTGTGCTGTTCAGAAATTTAAGTATATCTGTTCAGATAAATGCTAATGAAACCGTATTCTTTTCTATCTTTCTTTAGCGCTGTGTGGTGCTGCGGTTTTTGAAGTCCCCTCCAAACGAGAATAAGGTAAGATTCAACATATACTGTTGATAAAAGCTCCCAGGTAAGCTAATAACCAGTCTGAAGAGAAACAGGAAACCCATGAAAGAACTGTGACTGATAGGAGTAAGAATAAGGGGATGTTTTGAAATGTGCCTGTGTTTCAGGAGTTTTGGCAACAGGAGGAAATCTGAGGTCTTCTTACGTAACTAAGATTATGTGACTGCTGACATCAAGACCTTTGTGTGGGACAGACTGTAAGACTGCAATGTGTAGAAGGTACAGCTTTCTGTAAGGATAGCTGTGGCAACGGAGAAAGTGTTAATATTGCATATCAATGCATGAGAGTGGGGTGATGTTGAGGAATAAATGACAGTTTTACTGACTGTTGCTAGGTGGGACAGGAGAGGAACAGCACAGGACTGGCATCATGATAAAGGTCGGCTGCTGATTACCTATTCAGTAGCTAAAAAGCCATGGAATTTGGACAAAAATACGAATATTCACAGAATAGCCTTTGTCAGTGAGTGATTTGAGTGTGCTGTCTGTTGCAAAAAGGACAGTCTACCAGTTTCTTGGACTGTGGCAGAAGGTTTTTCTGCTCGAGAAGGAACTGGTTTACCTTAGATTTGCTTTAACAGAGATAAAAAATGATCAAGAATCAATGGTGGAGGCTAAAAGTGCAGTGTCAACACAGTGCTCCAAGGGGGAAAAAAAAAAAAGAGAGCACAAGAGGCAGGAGGTTCAAATTCTGCCATTTTGTCAACCTCATGAGTAGTCTTCAGGGTGTGTTAACCTGAGGGATACAGGGAATGGCTTGAGTTACGGCAGCTTCTGAACCACGGCTTTGTAAGGTTCAGTGGCAGACTCTTCTGATGAGAAATAAATATAAAAAGCATTACGGCTATACTGAGAGCTGGGGGTGAGTGCTTAATTTTAGGAAAAAAGAAACAAGGATGAATGTAAAGTAAACATATAGGAAGGGTGTTTTGCTTTAAGTCAGGAAGATGAATGCAAAATGCGTCCAGCTTAACAAGGGACAAAAGAGGAGACGTTTCTAAAGTAGATCAGAGGAAAGCAGAGGAAGGTAAAACCCACGAACACAGTGTACATATGAGTTACTTGATGGCCTTTCTGCTACTATTTTACTTGAAAAAAAGTCTGGTAAAACTAAAGTGTGATTTAAGTAAGTTTTTGATCTGCTTATAGTGGCAGGATTTCAAAAATGTATCCTGTGCTTCTGTAGTAGTTCAAGATGATAATGTTTAGAGTTTTTACGAGAACAGGGAAGAACCCAGTGGATTGGAAGAAAGGAAAACAGTGCCTGTCTCAATTTTTAATATAGCAGGGAGAATTAGACCACAAATTTAAGTAAAAAGTCAGTCTGTTGCCATTTATTTAAGAAAGCGAAACACTGAGTACCAGCTTTTTTTTTCCTTTTTTGTTTTTTTTTGGTTTTTTTTTTATTTTAAAGTCTGAAGAGATTGTTGCATAGTAATTGTTTTTATAAACTAGACAAAGTATGACAAAGTCGCAAACGAAGCCAGTTTGTTGAGGACTGGAAGTGACTTTTCACAGTTACCCACCACAGCGTTGAAGTTGATAATACTTCTGTGGACTGCTTTGGTATGCGTATAGTTTTTTGGACTGGGAAAGCGAAACACAAGAAAAAAAAACCATCTCTGGGGCATGGTGTTCTGTTAGTATTTGAACACTGGTCACGTTCTTGAATGTTTTTTTCCCTGTGTAATCAGATTAGTAAAATTGCTCAGAATCCTTCCAAGCATAGAGATAGATCGCAATAGGTATTCGTGTGGGCTGTAGCTGATGAGGCACCAAGAGTTTGCTTTCTAGAAACTGTTAGCAAAAGTTCCATTCAGAGTTGCCCCAGACAGACACGATTCTCTTCTTACTATTGTAACAGCAAAAAGGCTGCTTGTGGATGCACGCAGTGGCGGAGCGTGCCTCTGAAAGTGTTTTAAACTGTGTTTCTCTAAGTTCACCTCTGGATTGATAAACACACACTGTAAGAGCAAACTCCTCTGTTACATGTAGAAGTGCTACATTTTGAGGAGAGCTGGCTTGTGGCCAGCTCCAGCATTCTGTATTTGCCTTGTGTTATGATTGCGTGGACTTTGTAATATACAGTTACTTTTGGCTTTGCTCTCTAAGTAGAAGATTATGTAATTTGAATATATTTAATTATTCTGGTGATTGAGGTTTTTTTTAAAGGATCATTTTTTCTTGGACCAGAACAGAAGACTAAATATTTTATCTTCAGATCTATAAACAAGTCCTGGAGAATCAGAGTTTTGGGACAAACTTGGATGTAGCAACGTGACAGCTGTAGAGGAGAAAATATTTTTTAGGTGTAATCTGTGTTCCCGACTAGTGCAAGATGAGTTAGGTATAAGGTGTTACATACCTGTGCATGACATTGTAGCTCATCCACGGTATGCAACTCTGAAAGAAGCAGTATTTTCTAGTAAGACGCATACTGAAATTCATATGTGGACAAACGCGTCTCAGTCTCTTCTGCTTAACTCCTTTGGAAAAGGTAAAGAAGCCTGGACACTGCTTTGTATTTATACTATTTGGTTATGAATTTGGGACTAGATAATCTAGTAGTTAAGCAAGGTGGTGTTATTGCAAATTGTAATCTTATTGTTACAATTCAGTGTTTTAATGAAAAATAATGAATAATGTAACTCTGGGGCTTGCATTTTTCGAGTATAAAGTCAAGTGTCAGGACTCGTGGAATTATTTTAATTGCATATTGCTGATTTTAGTATATGAATTGTCTGCATGAATGAATTTTTTGCCTTTTTGTGGTATAGAACCTATTTGATGAGTTTTAGTGTTTTGCTAAATGGGCTGTCAGTAATGACGGGTCCTTCAAAAGCTTTTCATCTTAGTGTTTTTTAACGTTGAAAGGTGATGCTCCAGTAGCCTGTTAGTTGTTGTTTCTTGTTTAGAGTATATCAAATATACTTGCTCTTAAAAGGAGGTGAGCAGGTATCATAAGCTTGAGTTGTAATTTTAAAGTTGTATTGATCTTTTTAACTGGTGAGTCTTTCCTTGTAGTAGTAGTAGTAGTAGTAGTGAATGTCCTGATCTTCTGAAATGCTTATTTCCCAAAGTATGTGTGTGTATACATATACATATATATATACGTTAAAAAAAAAAAAGCCTGTGGGTACTGTGCACATCAGCAAACTAGGTCAGAATAACCTGTAAGAGGGAATTAGCTGAGATTTCTGTTGCTGTACGAGATGATGTAACCTTGCTTCTCACCATTCAGAATTTCTATAAGTTAAAGAAAGGGTTACGTTGTCATTAAAAGGGCAGAAATCTGTATATAAATTGAAGTTTTTGCTATAGTATGTGCTCAGAATTGCTGTTTCCCACTTCATCAGGTGAGGGAGGTGCTTACTGGACCTTACTGGACCTAAGGGAGGATGGATACAGTGTGTTTGCAGTCTGCTCAGGGTGAGAGTAGAGGGTGGGGAGCAGGGAATTCCCCAGCGGTGGTCTCCTCTGGTCGAGAGGAGTGAAGGAGCTCAGGCTGCCGGCAGTCCTCTCTGATGGACCTTGGTGTGTTCAGCACTAGTGATGGGGGCACTGGCCTTCCTGGGAAGCACAGATTGAGCAATGCTGCTGTAAAATACCCTTTTGCATACCCATGTGGGTGGCCTGCTCACACATCTTGTTGCCTATTAATTATTTTTTCTTAAATACACTTCTTTAGACCAGATGACTGCAACTGAGAAAGCTATTCAGGCATCATAGTGTGTGTTTTGTTCTGAGACTCAAGCAGTGGAAGGTTGCCTGTTGTGAAGGGACTCCAAGCTTATCTTGGCTCTCAAAAGGATTCAGGGAGAGCCGTTCTGAGAAACAACTCCACATACAATGTGCCAAGCATTTTAAAGAATAAATGCTGTCCTGGCCTTTATAGAATGATGGAAAAGCTGTGTAAGTGCTTTGGAAAAATTGTGGGTTTCCTACTTGCTGCAAAAGATTGGGTTTTTTGGTTAGTGCTGTGCATACTGAAGTAACAGTATATAGTACGGTATGTTACTGAAGTGTGTAGTAATGTATATTACTGTAGTGACTTTTCTTTCTGTAAAACATTATTGCGTATTGCTGCTTCAGTCTGGAAAATTAATCCTGCTAGAGGAAGAATATTAAACTTGCTATGTAGTCTTAGCAGACCTGTGTTACAGTAAAAACTAATCTTTCTTAGTCCTACCCAACTTGTGTAAGTTTGTTAGGTAACAAACCCTTCTGGGTGGGGGGAAAAAAAAAATCTACCTATTATGAGCGTATTATAAAACAAAGTTAGTAAAATTGCTTGGTTAGTGGCAATCTTCTTTTACCTATAAACATTTTTAATTTGTGTTGGGTGTGGTCTTTCCTTTCTCTAGATTTTGTCATTATGTGAGTGTTGTCCTCCTAGCATTTTATTTTCTCTTACTCTGTCTGGTTTTTTTGCTCCTGTTGTTTTTCCTCTCTGATTTTCTAACTTGGACATGAGTGTTGCATTTTCTCTTCCTCTATTGTTATTGAATCCCAAGTGTAAATCTGTATGGCTCAGTGCTTTATAGTGTACAGTGGTAGGCAAAGTAGTGTTTTTCCATAAAAGCTTTGTGTTACAAAAGGACACAGGATCTTGGAGATTGTCTATCGTAACAGTAAAATACTGTGCAGAGAACCAGAGTATGCTGGAGTGCTGGGAATGGGATAATATTGTTGTAAAGCTTCTCTGCTATCTCTTCAATTGAGCAGAAGTCTGTCGGAGTCAGACTGCACTAATGTCACTGTTCTGCTTCCAGTACTCAGTTAGCTTCGTTTCTTTCTAGCTTGGCATTTTTGTCTCATAGAAGAACTTTGATGTTTCCTTATAGACACATAACATAAAATTAATGGAAGATGACATTGTAGTAAGATTTTTCATTGTCTGGGGCAGGATTTGGCAAATTCTGTACCTGTTCATGCAGAGGGTTGTCACGCGGCTCAGTCTTTTAGGCCATTCTCTTCCAAATCTCCAGGTGAAGTATTTATAACACTCAAAGCCTCTCCTGCACTTCACCTGTTGGTAAGAAGGTATGCTGTGCATCTCTTTTGACTGTTACAGTTTTTTGAGCTGTTTTAAGAATAATGGTCAAAGACAGAGTAGATCTCTCCCCCTCTTCCACCTTTTTCATTTTCTCTGTCCTTTTTCCCCTGAAACTTAAGAAGAATCATCTCTTCTGACCATTTTCCTGGTTATCCCAGCCTCTCAGACAGCAGATGGGAAACAAATGTAGCAGACGTTTCATGTGTCTGTTTAATTTCAACGTGCACTGACCTACCAAACTTTGCAGAGCAATTAAGCTACTTTACTAAATCATTGACTAGTGTGTGTATGTATTCTTGAGTGTTATCATTATTTCATAGTTAAATTACCATGTTTCTGTCTTCCAGACTTCAGAGGAAATACTACACCATCTGCAAAACATCGTAGACTTTGGAAAACATGTCATGAAGCAGTTCTTTGGGGAGAACTATGTTCACCATGGGGTAAATGTTTTATTCTTAAAATAAATGGCTTATGCACTGTAAACACTGAAGTGTTTTGGGGAACACTGAACGACAGTAAAAGGAATTAATAGGGTTTGCAGGTACTCTTGAGCAAGATACACGCACAAAAAGCATCTGGATCAGAAAAAAGATCTTGCTCTGTACCTATGAGGTGATTGGATTGTACTCTGTGGTTTTGGGCTATTTCAAGCTACTAAGGAGAAGAATGGTCATTTCTGTGGCCTGCATAAGGTGAGAGGTGTGAGAGAGAGATATTTTTAGACTAACTGCAAAACAAGGGGAGAAATCTCGTTCATGTGAATTGTCTAGGTTTATGCACAGTCAGAGGTAACCTTTTTCCTTGCCACTTGCTCTGTTCTTCAGGGTGGCCAGATCTAATTAACTGAACATCAGATACCCGAGTGGAAAAGTTACACCTTCTCCTGGAACTTGAGTTACACAATTCTCCCTTGGAAGGGTGGGATGTGAGATGTGGGATGGGTTGAAATGCGACCCTTTCATTTGTGAAAAGGACAAAATGATGCAAGTTTCTTCACACACATTAAACCTGTGCTGAAAACGCTCTTGTTTCATGTATTTATTTCAGTTAGTTCTTGGTTTCATAGGGGAGTAAGTATTGCATGTGATTGCAGGTACAGGTCTTTGTATAGACAGTTAATCAGAGGGAAAGCTGCTGATTATATAGTTTAGTATACTGTTGTTAACATCCATTGAAATTTGGTATTCCATTTTAAGGCCCCCAAACTGGATATTAATTTTTCTGCTGAAATATATATTTCCTTTTTTTTTTTTTTTTAAATAGGAAATTATTCAACTGCCTTTAGACTTCGTAAGACAGCTCTGTTTAAAAATTCAGCCAGAGAGGCCAGGTAAGTGCCGGGAATAGCATTAAAAAGGGGGCTTTCCTCAAGCTGTAAATCATTGTGCTTTATAATAAAGTAAAAAAGCATCACACCTCAGAATATGAGGAAACTTTTTTCAATATTTGGACAATGACATGTTGAAGATTTGTTGTGGAAAAATGAGTGTGTTCTAGAATTAAAATTGCATCTGATACTGGTTTCATTAAATTGGGGAAAGGGATCCTCTGTAAGCCTGTGTTTTTAAATCTTGAACAAGCTTTCCACCTTGCTGTGAAGTCCTTTACAAAGGTCAGTGAGGGAGGTGGAAGATGTGCCCTGAAATAATTGTTTTGATTCTATCAGTTTCTTCTGGACTGTGCAGCAGAGCTTTGGAAGGAAGATAGTTTCAGAAATTCCCCACTAAATTGTCCTGTTTTCAATGTTAGTATTTCACTTGGGGCTAAGCATCTCACATCTTATGAGTCATAGGATTCAAGCAGTGTGCAGCTTAATGCTCCAGCTTCTCGTGTCTCTTTTCCTGATAGCTGGCATGTCTCATTGCAAGGGGTTGCAGTGTTACAGGCTGTGCTGCCTTTAAAGTTTAATGAGCACCCGTGGGATATGGGGCTGTGCTTGATTTCTCCCAACTCTTACATGGGGCTCTGGGGTCCCTGTCCAGTGGTGAAGTACAAGTATGCTTTTCTAGTCCCCTTGGACAGGGGCGGGGAATTGAAGGGGACAAGTGTGTGAGGTAACGGTGCGTTGATCATGTGAAACCTTTTGGAACATGCTGCAAGACTCGAAGTTTGGCAATCTCTGACGCGTTCAGTGTGAAGTGAAGCGCTACAGAATTTGGTGTCGTCATTCTTAGTCAGCAACACTTGGGTGCATCGTTCTTCATGTATGGCTAAAGTACAGTGAGGTGTAAGCTCTAAAATGGGCAAAGAGAAGATGTCCCTTGTGGTGTGTTCATCTTACGTTCTCAAATGTTCTTGAGAACAGCCTGAAACTCCTGCTTCAGCAGAATTCCTTAAAGAAAAATGTGGTATTACATTCTTTGGTAACTGTAGCCAGTACTTTGATGCCTTTGAGCCAGGAAAAAATGAATTAATTTACATATAGTGAGCACAGGACACTCTCTATTGCTGACTTGTCCTTACCTTTTTGAGAAATGGCTTCTGGCACTGTGGAACCTAGCAAGGAAACTAAAAAGCATCTAATAAAAGTTACAAGATCCATGATACTCTGGTAGAAGTGAATGATAGAATTTAGTTTTATTTCTTAAAGTTAAATTTTGTGTGTCCGTAGCTTGTGGGGATTTCTTTAGAAGAGGAAGTGTGGTTGTGAGGAGCTGTTCAAGTGGTATTTCTTGCTTTACAACAGCAAATCTCACCGTTAATTTTTAACAGGAATTTTTTTAAACCTTGAGGAAAGAATTTCCTTTACTATTACCTTTCACAATAAGCCTGTCTATGTTAAGAAGGAACTCCTCTAATACTTCAGATTTCTGGGTGTATCTGATAGGCAAGTGGCTTTCAGCTGAACACAGATGTAATTTTGCTTAAGTTTAGAAAAAGAAAATAAACCTCAGCATTTTGTTGGAGAAAGGTTTCTTCTTGCTCATCCTCGTGAAGTACAGCATGTAATCACAGGCTGATGCCTAATGAGGATTCTGTTTCTGAGGTTTGTTTTTTTCCTATTCCAATGTATTTTTCAGAATGGACACTTTTCTTAGCAATGGAAACTATAACAGAACATATGTATTCTGTACGTCTCTTTAGTAACAGATATCTGAAAATCCAGGAGTGTATGTTCTTGTTAAATTTGAATTAAAATCTCACAGACCTTTCTCTGTCCCAAAGGATGTGTGTGGAGGGAGGTTATTTAAAGGCTTTATCTACAAAATGCCTCTTAATCTCAGTCTGAAACCATTTTGCTACTTTGTTTCTTCTGAGGATCATTAATCTGGACTATATTAAAATATGCTATTTTTAAAAGGGTGGTCTTAGCAGAGGAAATTCTTGTTCGAAGTTTTGAGCTTGTGAGGAGAGGGAAGCTAACTTTTGTTCCTTCTGTGTTCCTTTTCACCTATTTATTATTTTGATGTAAACACTGGAATGGCTAGGAAGAGACTACATACAGACTAAGGAGTTTAGCAAAGCCACTTGCAGGTTCTGTTTAGATTTACACTTTCTCCTGAACTTCTGAACAGTTTATGATACTCCTGCCAGTTTTCACAGATTCCTCTTGACTAGACTGAGGGATGGTAGTTCATGCAGTTCTAGTAAGCAAACATGAGATCACATCTTTGAATACAGTAATAAGTCTCTTTACCTCTTGTTGGCCAACTGAATGCACTCCTTTGCTCTTTCAGGCCTGATATCTTTCTTGGGATGAGTAGGAAACCAGCCATGAAAAGCAGCTCTTGAGGCACTCTATATGCCTATGACAGTTTTGAGGAAGCTGAAAACAGGTGTTGATAATGGGGAGGGCAAAGTTATGCAAGTGCAGGATTGGCTAAAGCCTGCAAAACTGTGCCCTGTCTAAGTTTGTTCCTACCCCCCCCACCTGGTGAACAAGATAACTACAGAGTAAAATAAACACCCATGCACCTAATTTTCTTGTTTGTGTTGGGTTTTTTTGTTTTCCCCAGAGTCTCGCTGTGATAAAGATATGGACACTCTTAGTGGTTATGCAATGTGCCTTCCTAATCTTACCAGGCTGCAGACCTATCGTTTTGTGGAACACCGGCCAATCCTCTGCATAGAGATTAAGGTATCGAATAGGAGAAGATCCTTCTGGGGGTTTTGTTTGCATTTTGTAAGCACAT